>SJYC01066587.1:0-37857 GCA_006408675.1 Madoqua kirkii | reverse complement strand
GATCCCATTTGTTTATTTTTGCTTTTATTTCCAGTATTCTGGGAGGTGGATCATAGAGGATACTGCTGTGATTTATGTTGGAGAGTGTTTAGCCTATGTTCTCCTCTAGGAGTTTTATAGTTTCTGGTCTTACATTTAGATCTTTAATCCATTTTGAGTTTATTTTTGTGAATGATGTTAGAAAGTGTTCTAGTTTCATGCTTTTACAAGTGGTTGACCAGTTTTCCCAGCACCACTTGTTAAAGAGGTTGTCTTTAATCCATTGTATATTCTTGCCTCCTTTGTTGAAGATAAGGTATCCATAGGTGTGTGGATTTATCTCTGGGCTTTCTATTTTGTTTCATTGATCTATATTTCTGTCTTTGTGCCAGTACCATACTGTCTTGGTGACTGTGGCTTTGTAGTAGAGCCTAAAGTCAGGCAGGTTGATTCCTCCAGTTCCATTCTTCTTTCACAAGATTGCTTTGGCTGTTCGAGGTTTTTTTTGTATTTCCATACAAATTGTGAAATTATTTGTTCTAGCTCTGTGAAAAATATCGCTGGTAGCTTGATAGGGATTGCATTGAATCTTAGATTGTTTTGGGTAGTATACTCACTTTCACTATACTGATTCTTCCGATCCATGAACATGGTATATTTCTCCATCTATTAGTGTCCTCTTTGATTTCTTTCATCAGTGTTTTAAAATTTTCTATATATAGGTCTTTAGTTTCTTTAGGTAGATATATTCCTAAGTATTTTATTCTTTTCGTTGCAATGGTGAATGGAATTGTTTCCTTAATTTCTCTTTCTGTTTTCTAATTGTTAGTGTATAGGAATGCTAGGGATTTCTGTGTGTTGATTTTATATCCTGCAACTTTACTGTATTCATTGATTAGCTCTAATAATTTTCTGGTGGAGTCTTTAGAGTTTTCTATGTAGAGGATCATGTCATCTGCAAACAGTGAGAGTTTTACTTCTTTTCCAATTTGGATTCCTTTTGTTTCTTTTTCTGCTCTGATTGCTGTGGCCAAAACTTCCAGAACTATGTTGAATAGTAGCGGTGAAAGTGGACACCCTCGTCTTGTTCCTGACTTTAGGGGAAATGCTTTCAATTTTTCACCATTGAGGATACTGTTTGCTGTGGGTTTGTCATATATAACTTTTATTATGTTGAGATATGTTCCTTCTATTCCTGCTTTCTGGAGAGTTTTTATTATAAATGGATGTTGAATTTTGTCAAAGGCTTTCTCTGCATCTATTGAGATAATCGTATGGGTTTTATTTTTCAGTTTGTTAATGTGGTGAATTACATTGATTGATTTGCGAATATTGAAGAATCCTTGCATCCCTGGGATAAAGCCCACTTGGTCATGGTGTATGATCTTTTTAATGTGTTTTTGGATTCTCATTGCTAGAATTTTGTTAAGGATTTTTGCATGTATGTTCATCAGTGATATTGGCCTGTAGTTTTCTTTTTTTGTGGCATCTTTGTCTGGTTTTGGTATTAGGGTGATGGTAGCCTCATAGAATGAGTTTGGAAGTTTACCTTCCTCTGCAATTTTCTGAAAGAGTTTGAGTAGGATAGGTGTTAGCTCTTCTGTAAATTTTTGGTAGAATTCAGCTGTGAAGCTGTCTGGGCCTGGGCTTTATTACCTTATTTTAATTTGCAGTCCCCTGATTACCAGTGAGATGGAGTGCTTTCCATACATCTGTTGGCTTTTCAGGCTTCCTTCCCTGTGGATCCCTGTTCCTGTCATTTGCCCCTTATTCTATTAAAGTGTTCTTGATTTTGTCAGATACACACTTTATGTATACATGCATATAATAGTGTACAAATACAGATGTAAATATTAAATCTTCTCCTATTCTGCAGCATATCTTTTTACTTATGTTTTCTGTGAACAGCCCACGCTGCTGAGTTTGGTTTACATTTTCCCCCATTTTGAGGGATGTTTGCATCAATATTTGTGTCCTGTAGGTTTCTTTCATGTCGTGTGGTGCATTCCTTCAGTTGTGGGTTCAGCAGTGTGCCTTGATTTTCTCTTCTCTGGGAGTGTTGGTTGGAGATGAGTTCTTCCTTGAATGTTGGGAAAAACTCATCTGTACAGCCATCCAGGTCTGTTACATTTGGAATTTACTAACTGATTGGTTTTGAGTGGGCAGTGATATATGGAGTTTACAGTACTGGTTCTTTTATGGTTCTGGGGCTGTCTAGGTTTCCTGTTTATTGAAAAACTTTTGATACATCACATATTTTCTAGGAGATGGCTTATTTTTTCTGGAATTTTAAGATTTGTTTTAGCTATATTCCACAAGTTTTGATATGGCATGTATTACTGACCAGTTTTAACCTTTTTCTTACACTTTCACTTTTCTTTTTTTAACCTTTTTCTATTGGCTGTTGGCCAGTTTTGATTTTCTATGTGAATTATTGAGTAATTCAGATGCATTGGAGATTTTTGGTTTAATTTTTCTGTTAATCTTTAATTGTATTGCATCGTACTCAGGAATCGTATTGATTCCTTGGTATTTTTTGAGATACTTTGTGATATCCTAATTGGTTATTTTAAAAATAAATATTTAATGTATGTTTGGAAACGATGTTAATATGTGCCTTGTTTTCCTCTATTGCAGTTACTCATAATTACTACTGTTCTATACAGTCAGTGCTCATTTACACTGATCATATTTACCAGTTTTTTGGCTCTCTGCTTGATTTGGGATCCCAGCTCTTTCTTTTGGTTAACTTTTATTTCCTGAAATAAGCCCTTGAAATTATGTGTGAAATAAGTCCAAGAACTTAATTCTTTGCATAAGAGTCTTTAAATGCTAAGTTTTCAGTATATTTTTGTTTAAAATGTCCCATTTTTTTGGCCATCCATCACTTTTGAATGACAGTTTATCTGGGTATAGAATGCACAGGTGGTTGTTTTTCTTAGCATTTCTAAGATATTTTCCCCACATCTTTGTTTCTGTACTTGCTTTGA
The DNA here is from genome assembly GCA_006408675.1 of Madoqua kirkii. Lineage (NCBI taxonomy): Eukaryota > Metazoa > Chordata > Mammalia > Artiodactyla > Bovidae > Madoqua > Madoqua kirkii. The sequence continues at coordinate 34,888 of SJYC01066587.1, read as the reverse complement.
GAAGTCTGCCCACAGTTGACCTAGTCACTCTCTCCAAGTAATTTGTCTTTTCTGTCTGGCTGCTTTTGTTTGAGATTTTGTCTTTGTTTTAGGTGTTTTGGAGTTGCACTAGGATGTGAATAGATATGGATTTGTTTTTAGTTGTTCTCCTTGGGACTTGTGCCTCTTCAATCTGAAGACTTCACCTTCAGTTAAACCGGAAAAACCGTCAGCTTTCATCTCTTCAGTTTTTGCCTTTCTTGCATCCCCTCCTTCTACAATGTCTGTTGCAGTGTGTATCAGATCCCACCTTGGGCTTCATGTCTCAGAATGTTTTAAATTACAAAATATCACACATTCAAGAGAGTAACTACTATATAGTTTAAATAATGATAATAATGCATGAAGGTGAATGTGAAGTCGCTCAGTTGTGTCTGACTCTTTGCGACCCCATGGACTGTAGCTTACTAGGCTCCTCCGTCCATGGGATTCTCCAGGCAAGAATACTGGAGTGGGTTGCCGTTTCCTTCTCCAGAGGATCTTTCCGACCCAGGGATCGAACCCAGGTCTCCCGCATTGGAGGCAGACGCTTTAACCTCTGAGCCACCAGGGAAGCCCAATATAATGAAAATAATATTAGAAAACAAACACGAGTGAGTTCACTGCCAGCATCTTGAGCAGTAGACTGTTACCTGGGCAGCAGCTCCAGAAGGAATACTCACAGGAAGAGTCAGGTTGAAAACTCCTGACTCAGGAGCTTGGTGACAGTTCCTTCTTTATGGAAGGGTCTGGTCAGGGATGTTGATAGAGTGGGTCCAGCAGTTGAATTCTGGCAACATTGCTGGGGCAGTACCGCGTGCTTTCCCTTGATTGTGTCAGTCAGTTCTCACATCAGTTCTGGAAGAAAGAACTCTAGGGTTCTCATTTTACAGGTGAGGAACTGAGGCTTGGCCAGGGCCTCAGGGAGAAAACAGCAGTGCCACACCCCAGCCCTGGCACCTGGTCCCTGACTTTTGCTGCTCTGTGGCCCGTCAGTGACACACATGGCTTCTCATATATGACCCAGGTTCTCTATAATACTAATTCAGGAGACCCACACGCTGGGTTGAATTAGTTTTGCAAGAGAAAGGGGCAGTGTGTGAAAAAACCCAGGCCTCAGGTCTGTAGGCTGGTCCATCTTCACCCTTCAGCTGAGAAAGCAGAAAACCCTCCCAGAGACTAAGCCGACGCCTCTGGTTGAGCATCCTCCTGCGTCCCTGCCGCCGGGCCTCCTGCTGCCACACATTTTGTACCGCGCTGTAACTGGAGCTCTAGATGGACTCCACGCTCGGCCAGGCCAGGCCTCCCTGCTCACCTCTGTCTCCAACACTCAGCTCAGTGTCTGGCCCACAGATAACACATTTGTAATGCTTAATGATGGAGTAAGTTAATATGTTATGCAGGAAAAACCAGTAATAAGTACCAGTTTTTCATTGAGTGTTTACTGTATTCCAGTGTTATAATTTTTTATAGATATTATATAGATCATTGTAATGCTGGGCTGTGATTTACCTCATTTCTCATTTCCCTTCATGGTAATCCTAGGAGGTAAGTATTATTATTACTCATTTCACAGGTGATGAGCTGAAGCTTAGAGAAATTACTTGTCTGAGATCATATGCTATTTAACCAAGAGAGCCTGGGTTTGAACCCATATCTCTCTGACTCTGAGCCTGTGATCTCTGCTTTAGCACACTGCTTCCCTGGAGATTTCCATAGTCAGTGAAGAAATCCAAATTTACTGATCTTAAGCATCTTCCAAAAAGCCTGATCCTGTGTTGTGACACTTGCCCATAACAGGAGAGGTTGGTTTTACACTGTGGTGATCCCTTTCTGTCCACCTGTGTTTAGCACATATAGAAGGACCTCAGAAAGGACTGCCACTAACCTGTTAAAAAGGAGCTAGCTTTTACATACCTGTTGTTGTAATAGCATTTGTCTTGGTTAATACAGAATTGGTCCAATAAGCCACATTGGCTTGTTAGGTTCAAGTGTGTAACATGAGCACATTGTGATGGTTGCTATGACCACTCTTAAAAGTTGTGTTCTTAATGAGATGTGGATCTGGGTAGTGACTGAGTGCTAAAGAAGTAAATTAGAAGACTCAGCTAGTGTTTCTGTTGATTGAAGACAGCAGAGACCTTGGCACATCTTACGTCCTTCAGCTCCTGAGCACTGGTGAAAGCTTTTCTTTGTATTACCTTCACTTGCTTGCTCACAGTGCCATCCACTTCAGAGCTGTTAATTTATATATATTCAAGGGTATTAGCTTATTATATTAAAGGTTATATTTTACACTTTGAGTAATACTAGGTTTTTTTCCTAAACAGTAGAAACACCTGTAATTTATAATTTAGCTATTTGTTAGAATTGTGTTTTGGTAAAAAGAGTTTTTCCTTTTTTGCTGTGACTCCTAATGCCATTGATTAATTAAATCTTTGGTTCTGGAAATGTAGCTCCTTTGTTTGATAGAGCGTCCTCAGTAGTAACTCGGAGAAGGCAATGGCAACCCACTCCAGTACTCTTGCTGGAAAATCCCATGGACGGAGGAGCCAGGTAGGCTGCAGTCCATGGGGTCGCGAAGAGTCAGACACGACTGAGCAACTTCACTTTTACTTTTCATTTTCATGCATTGGAGAAGGAAATGGCAACCCACTCCAGTGTTCTTGCCTGGAGAATCCCAGGGACGGGGGGAGCCTGCTGGGCTGCCGTCTGTGGGGTCGCACAGAGTCAGACACGACTGAAGCGACTTAGTAGCAGCAGCAGTAGTAACTATTTCTAGAAATGCAAGTTGACAGTTCTTATTGGCTGACGTTGGCTGATCTGAATGAACATCATCAGTGGTAAAGTGTTGAGAGTTTGGGGTAGAGGTAATAAAGGAAAAATGGATCTGAGAAAACATACAGATTCTGTGGCCATGATGATACCTAATAGGTATGTTTCTCTCTCCTTTCAGACTGGTCGAATTGACAAATCCTACCCCACAGTATGTGGCCACACAGGACCAGTGCTGGACATAGACTGGTGCCCACACAACGATCAGGTCATTGCCAGCGGCTCGGAGGACTGCACTGTTATGGTAAGTCCCCATGGTATGGTGGGCACGCAGGCCAATGAGGAGATTTGAAATGCAGAAAATCATGGTAGCTTTGATTGTCCATTGTATTACGTAAGAATTTAGCAACATCAAAGTTTAACTTTGATAAACCATTTTACAAGCTCTTATATCAAGGAGTTGTACTCTGTTGTCTTTTTTTCTTCTTTTGCATGAGAGAGTGTGTGTGTGTGTGTGTGTGTGTGTGTGTTCTTCCTTGTTAACAGTTGACACATCTGCATGGTTGGAAGATTTTAGAAAAGATTAAGTGATTTTCAGATATTTCCATGAATGCCATTGGACAGCATAACCTTCCTCCCCTGGTCACCAAAAAGACAGAGAAAATTGTTAGCATGAACTGCATGTTCCAGTGAAATATGATGCCAGAGGTTAATACTGAGATAGTAATGAGTTTTTTGCAAGTGCTTATTTCCAAGCTAATGTTTGTGGACCCTGATTAAGAAAGTCCTTTCTCTGCAGGTGTACAAACATCCAACTTGAAAGATATTTAAAGTAAGTTCTTTATGTGCCCTAGGTTCTGAAAGTAGGTTATGTGTGAAACCATGCTTTGGTGGAAGGAAGGAGTACTTTTGAAAGTGAAGCTTCTTGTTCTTGATTACGTTCTTCTTAGCCTTCGAACGTAATTATGGGTTTGGATGCATTTTTAACCCTTTCCAGACATCTGCTGGAAAGGTTGAGCCTGAGTGCGGAGGAGAGTCCTGAAGTCAGGTCTGGATGGGAGCAGGTCTTCCCTAAGGCAGCCTCTCACTTGGCAGTGGAGAGCTGCAAGAACTGCGCTTGGGTAGCTCGCTCTTGGTTTTCTGTGCACTGAACTAGACCTAGAAACATTGTTTGGAAGGCTTTGTTAATTATAATTATTTTACATAAACACAAATTAATTCCTGATCTGTGCTATTTAAACATTTACCAATTTTTCTCATGGACTTTTGGCTGAGGATAACTCCTCCTGTGATCTCATGATTTTGGCAGCCAAAGCATATTAAAGAAATATGCTGCTATTAAAAGAAATTGTTCCATTTAACATGCCTTGCTAAACTGATCGTTTGAATGGCTGCAGACACATTTTGCTAAGGGAGAGGAACAGTGTTCAGACCCAGTGCCAAATCTTAATCTAAGAAACCTTAACCTTTCTTAGAAAAGGGTGTTTGACCCATCTCTCCTCATCTCCAGCATTATTGGTCATGTTACCCTTTAAAAAAAAAAACACCTTTGTGTTATAAAACACGCTAAACAGTTAAGTGGAAAAGTAAATTGAGAGATTTATGACAGAGTGAACATCCTGTGACCACCACCCAGGTCAAGAAGTGGGATTCTCCCAGCCCTCTCAGACTCTTCCTATGCCCACCCCAATCCTGAGCCACCTCTCCCTCCACAAGTAACCAGTAATTCACCTCCTTGCCTCTCTTTGTGGTTTTAATCATGTAAACGTGCATATCTGGAAGATGCTAGAGCTCAGTCTTCCCAGTTTTAAGAGCTTGATAGGTCTTTTAAGTCTTTCCTAGTCTACAGGAGGAGCTCCTCCTCCATCCTTTCCTTCTTGGAGATGCCTGACCTTCGACCTGAAGCTTCCAGCAGTCCAGATTCTGCTGATTGCACCCTCATGGTCCAGTTCAACCTGCTTCTCTGTCCTTCAGATTCCCTGCGAGTTGGCAGCTATATCCTAGAGTGTGATTAGATTTAGATTCCAACCCTTTGACAAGCCTAGAGCTCCAGCTCTGGTCTCCCTCAAGGCATGAGGTCTCAAGATGCCTTTTTTTTTTTTCTTTTTTGAAATTTGCACAGTTACTGGATATCAGTTGTTTTCAGTTTTCAGCTGGTAAAAGCTGTAAGCTGGTCCTCCCTCTTATCTATGTAATTAACCAGGAGTACAGTTCATACAGGAAAGCAGGGTAAACATTTGATTCTTTCCTTTTATTTACCAAATTTTCAAGATAATGAGTTGGTTCTTGGTCTTCTTCAGAAGGTGACCAATTAGTTTTTCCTTTGGAGGTCTTCTTCCCCTTTCATTTCATATGGAACTTATGGATTTGAACTTATTTCACAGTTTTTGATCCATTAGAGTTCTTGTTTCAAAGGTCAGCTCATTCAGTCTTTGCTAATGGGAACCTGTCTGCAGTTTCTGAGTCCTTCTGACATGACCCTGCTTCTGTTGCTTCCTTACTCTTTGGTATGTCGAAGTGTCCAAGGCCCATCCTGGATATCTCTAGCCCCACACCTTGAATCGGCCTTTGCCTCAGAAGCTCTGGTTTCTTTGAATGGAAAATGGAGTTTCTCGGTCACTGTCTGGGTGCTTAGGGATGCTCATTGTTACTGTGGTGATGATTGTTTATAAGAGCGTGCTGTAAATTTGTTCAGAATATACATATATATTTAAAGATACGATACCTTGTGACTTAGTTTTAATCTTTCTAGTTCAAAGTCACGACTATAGAGTTTTTATCTGACTTCTTTAATAATACATCTTTGTCTCCTTTCTTCACACCCAGAATCCTGGTTTTCATGGAGTCAAGATGAACTAAAATATTCTAATCTATTTCATTTGTGGTTTCATGGTATACACACAGTAGTCTCACACTAAAAATACCAGTAGTATCACCACTGTCATGATTGCTGAAAGCAGTTTAAAAAAAAGTCATTTGGATCATCTGACACTCCTCCTCTGGTAGATTGTAGACCCAGTTCTCTGGAAACCAACCTGAGAGGGCTCCCTCCTGGGATGGGCTGGATCCATACCGAGGAGCAGTTTCAAGGGACGGCATCAACTAGGAAAGGCTGTGGGAACGTGTGCTCTAAGCTCTTCTATATTGACAGCAGCTTGTTGTGACCTTTATCAGTTCAGTTCAGTCACTCGGTCGTATCCGACTCTCTGCGACCCCATGAATCGCAGCACACCAGGCCTTCCTGTCCATCACCAATTCCTGGAGTTCACTCAAACTCATGTCCATCGAATCAGTGATGCCATCCAGCCATCTCATCCTCTGTCGTCCCCTTCTCCTCCTGCCCCCAGTCCCTCCCAGCATCAGGATCTTTTCCAGTGAGTCAACTCTTCGCAAGAGGTGGCCAAAGTATTGGAGTTTCAGCTTCAGCATTAGTCCTTCCAATGAACACTCAAGACTGATCTCCTTTAGGATGGACTGGTTGGATCTCCTTGTAATCCAAGGGACTCTCAAGAGTCTTCTCCAACACCACAGTTCAAAAGCATCAATTTTTTGGCGCTCAGCTTTCTTCACAGTCCAACTCTCGCATCCATACATGACCACTGAAAAAAACCATAGTCTTGACTAGATGGACCTTTGTTGGCAAAGTAATGTCTCTGCTTTTGAATATGCTATCTAGGTTGGTCATAACTTTCCTTCCAAGGAGTAAGCGTCTTTTAATTTCATGGCTGCAGTCACCATCTGTAGTGATTTTGGAGCCCCCCAAAATAAAGTCTGACGCTGTTTCCGCTGTTTCCCCATCTATTTCCCGTGAAGTGATGGGACCAGATGCCATGATCTTAGTTTTCTGACCTTTATACTTGAAGGTAAATTTTTCTGGATATAAAATCCTTGGCTCGCAGCATTTCCTTGAGTATTTAAATATCTTATTTTGGCATAAAGTGTTGCTATAAAAAACCAGACAATGGTGTAATTTTCTTTTCCTTATAGAGTATGTTCTTTTTGCCTAGATGTTCATAAGAGTTTTGGTGTTTTTTTTTTTTTTTTAAATATAAATTTTGCTAGACTACTTTTGGTTATTCTGAGTTGGTGTTTTTGAGTATGTGATGTGCTCTTTCAGTGTAGCTTCAGGTCTTCCTTTTTTTTTCCCTTCCCTCCAGGAAAGTTTTCTTGACTTAGAAGTCTTCAAAGTTTCTTCTTTTGCTTTGTTTTTTTCCTTCAGGGACTCCTGTTATCCAAGTGCTTTATTGTCTTTCTTTGATGTTTGATATTACATATCTAGCTTTGATATTTATCAATTTCTCTCCAAACCTTTCTTCTTTTTTTAGCATTTACAAAGATGTTTAATAGCACTCTTGTCTATTAAAGAAAACACAAAGTTCAAATGCCCAACAGTAATTATGTTTAACACTTGGTATATACATTTGGATAAAGAGAAACACTGCTGAGTAGACATTGGATTTAAATAAAGGTGTTGTAGGTATAATTCATTACAATTTATATTATGAATAAATTAGAAAAAAGGGGCTGAAAAAGACAGTAGAGGTTTATTTTTCATTATTCTTTCATTTGGACCCAAACACACCACGCCCCTGCCCCACCAAGAGCTTACTTCCCGCCATTAAACCATAACGATGACTCTCCACCAGGCAATTGTAGCACAGAACCAGCCCCTGGTTCAGTAGAAGCAGTGTTTGGCTCTACAGTTTATATCCTAACTTCATCCCAGCTTCAGGAGCACAAACTCATGCCTTTGGTCACTTGAGACTTTTTAAAAAGCACCAGCTGATGGTGTTAGCTGATTTGGACCTGAAATGCCACTGTGCACCAGAGAAGGGGCTCTCACTAGATTCTGAATCTGTTATTTATTTTTCAGAAATCAAAACAAGAAACTTATGAGAACAAGGCCATCCTAGGAATGTTCATAAAATCTCTCTTCAGCTTGTGACTGATATATGAAATTACAGATAAATAAATATCCCCCCCACCCCCCCCGCAGCCAGGTGTGAGGCTTAACCAGCAGCTTCAGAGGCCTGGTCTATCTATTGTGTTCAGAAAGAAACTTTGCCTTAAAAGGTCAGACCAGTAACACTGCAGCCCCAGCAGCCTCTGCAAAGAGCCCTTGCCAGCCATCAGCAGTCGGACACAACAGTGTCCGGCACCAGTCCCCAGGCCTTCGTCCCCGGAGTTTCATAGGCAAGATCCATGTGAGGGAGCAGCCCGTACTGCTGGAGGATGGCCCAGTACTCCCCAGGGCACAACCGGGCAAAGGATGCCAGACTTTTTGTTCAGAAAGAAACTTTGCCTTAAAAGGTCAGACCAGTAACACTGCAGCCCCAGCAGCCTCTGCAAAGAGCCCTTCCAGCCATCAGCAGTCGGACACAACAGTGTCCGGCACCAGTCCCCAGGCCTTCGTCCCCGGAGTTTCATAGGCAAGATCCATGTGAGGGAGCAGCCCGTACTGCTGGAGGATGGCCCAGTACTCCCCAGGGCACAACCGGGCAAAGGATGCCAGACTTTCCAGGCACAGGCAAGTCGACCACAATTGAGCCTAGTCAACCTCAGGGCTCTGGTTGTCCCCAGTCAATCACCAGGGACAGACAAGGCCAGAGGTCTTGGAATTCCTCGACATCCAGAGAGAGCTGGCCTGAGGGCTGAGGTTGGCGCTGGTGAAAGCAAGTGGTCCCCCAAACGCCTGTGCTGAAAGGCGTGGTCAGGAACCCAGATGCCTACAAGAGGAGTGGAGAGGTTTGGATCCTCCGAGGGTTCCATCCCAAGGTCCCTGAACCTGGTGCTAGTGGGTGGCCCAGGATCCCCTCAGGTGCGCGCACATGGTGGGACCTGCAGACTTCAGCCACACTGGGGTCTGTGGGCCTTGGCCTCCTGCATGGGCCTATCAGAGACATCCCTCTTACTCATTTCTTGTAGGTTAAAATTTTTCTGCTTTTTACCTTTTATTTCTTTGGGGTTGTTAGTGTCTGTTTGCGTTTAGTTTCTTTGTTAGCCTTTGTTTCTAAAGTACTTTTACTTTGAGATCTAATTTTTTCTTGATTTCCACCACCTTGTTCTTGAATTTTTCAAATTCAGACTTAATAACATTTCCAGTCTTGTTCTCTTAATAATGTGTTTTGAAGCGTGTGTGATAGTGTTTAAATTGTCTTTGGGCGCGGATCTTGTTAGTGTTTTGTATTGTCTGTTGGGGTGCTATTCTGTACCTTATTCTCTCTCTTTCTCGTAGTAGTTTTGGAGCCTTTGTTTGTTTATTTTTGCTCTCTCTTATTTTTATGTGAATTTAGTTTTCCCAAAGCTTTCCAACGCTGGCTTGCTTTATAAAGCTAAAATTTTGCAGAGCGCCCTCTTCTGTCGTTTTCAGGTAGTGTTGAGAACACCATGGCTCGCTCTGTATTTCCTGACCTGCTTTTGATCTGACCTTTCTGAGTCCTTTGTCCATCTTACTTCGGTCCTGCCCAGCCTCACTTCCACTTCTTGGAATTGCCTCTCAGTGTGGGCCTGTCTCACAAGGGAGTCCTCTCTGGCTAGCTTCTAGAATATTGGAGTCTAGATTTCTCAGCCCCTTCAGACCTTTGCTGTTTCAGGCCCCTGTTCTCGTCCACTGTTGGGGAAGGCAGACCCCTCCCGTTTCCGTTGTGGTCTCCTAATGGCCTGCTCTGCTCAGGTCTGTGGGGCCCCCATTGCTGCCCCATGTTTTTTACACAGAGGCCAACAGCACACGGGTCGTGTGGCTGTTGGTGATTTTCCTCCACCCGCTTGCATCTGGGTTGTTGCCTCGTTTTCTCTAAATGTGGTCCCTGTGTTTTGTTTTGTCATCTGAGTGCTCTGTGTTTTTCTGCAGGGACTTGGGAAGATCTGCCGCTGATAAGACTGTCTTTCCAGAATCCGCCCCTTTATTGGTTTTGCCAGAGTGAACATTTTGTAAATTTGGGATAAATCTTTCTCCAGTTTTTTCTTAGTCCCTTAAGTATGGGGCTGGTATTTTAATTACTTAATTTGCCTCAAATCATTTGCTATTATTGGGATACTTACAAAATGCTTTAATAACTCAGCAGTTGAAAAAAAACTTTTTAAGAATTATTTGATCTTCTACCCCACCTGCTTCTTAATACTTCATTTTCCCCTTGTTCTGAAGATAAAAGAACACCATACAATAGATCAAATAATTTCAAACAGCAGCTTTTATTAATTAAAAAGAAGAAGAAGAAGAAAAGTTGGCTCTAGTTTCCTCCTGGTGATAGCCCAGGAGCTGCAAATGCTGTCAGGGCCCAGCTCTTGTAGAGAAAGGATGCTGAGAAAGCCCCAGGCCACATATGTATGTTTGTCTGTTTTCTCAGCCTTAGCTACCTTACTTGTTTCAAAACTAAATTAAATAAATAGACAAATACACCAGTGAGAGGATCAAGGAAAGTATAAATATATAATGAGTTATTTTTTTTACAGTGAGTTTTGATGTATACTTACAGTGGATTCATGGCAGTAAGCATATCTTCAGCAGATCATGCAGTAGAAAAAAATACAGCAAAACCAGTTTACCAAATGAACGGTAAATGATAAAATTAGTTTTAAACTGCTTTTTGTATTTGTGGTATAATTCTATGATGTCCTCTGCATTTAAGTGGTGGTTAATTCATTGTGTGAGCACTGATTCTGTGACAGAGATGTTAGTGTTGATTGCAGTTTTAGAGAAGGAATGCCAGCCTTATGGTGCACCCCTTCATCATTTAGAGATGGCTTCTTGAAGCACCTGAAGGGAAATTTCACAGGCATAGCTCGCTCTCGACGTGCTGCTTGCTCTGGCCGTCTCATTTTTTGGCCACTCCCTTGGCATGTGGTGTGGGATCTTAGTTCTCTGACCAGGGGTCGACGCTGTGCTGCCTGCAGTGGAGGCACACAGCCTTGACCACTGGGCCTCCAGGGAAGTCCTGGTGTGCTGCTTCTCGAAGTGATGTTTTGTATAAGCAAATAGCAATGATATAAACCCTGCTCCAGGAAACTGTACTCTGCTCCTAGGTTTTCCAGATTTTTTGATACTGTGAGTTCTTTTCTCTAACAAAATCTCCTCACAGAGAGTTTGAAAGATTGCAGTTGTTGAGTATTTTATTTGGGAAAATTTTAGCTCCAAGAAAATAACAACACCTTATATAATACAAATAGCCTCCAAGGTAGGTTTAGTGAATGGTGTCGGTTCAACACTGTCCCTCATCTGCAAACACAGAGGCAAAAGACCAGCTGTCCAGAGGATGGGGCCACCTGGCTGGCGCTTCCAGAGTCTGGGAGAGGGGATGTCCCTGCAGGAGGAGCACTCTTACCTGTCTTCACCTGGAGGTTCTGATGGTCCCGGATGATGAGGCTTAAATGGCCACTGTTCCCTTTTCCCGAAACAGTCTTAACACTCCTGTGGACATCAACAGTATCAGCTCCCTAGTTTAGCCAGTTTTGCATCCGTTGTAAATTTTCCTATTGTGGGCTTTGCCTGGAAATAAAGATGGAAGTGACGTGGTTGGTGATGAGAGCGCATTCCCCAGAGCTCCAACCCCTCTCAGTCATTCAGCAGGACTTGTTATTTCCATTCTGTCCAGATTGCATCTGGGCCTTCGGCCAAGTGGCTATTCCTTGGCACATCGGAACCCCACTCTCAGTTCTTGACTTTCTCAAGACCAGTGTTGTTCTCAGTGTTGTGGTTCGTGAGGGGTGTCCTGCCCATGGGGGTGGTTGGACAGCGGCTTCTGCAGGGGGTTTGCTGCTGTGCAGTGGCTGCCGTGGCTGCCGTCTCAGCCTCTCCCTGTCCCTTCAGATCAGCGCTTTCCTTCATTCTGCCTTTGGAGTTGATTTCTTCTGCATTTGTGGGGAATCCTCCTTTGTGGCCGTAACTCCAGTAGCTGGCCCAGTAGCAAGTTCACGACGGGTAATTAAAGCAGGGAAGTGGTGTCTGGAAACACTTTCTGTTTGCTTTAAATTTGCGCTGTGTTTGAGAAATAAAACCATCAAACAGATACACTTTAAAATGACTGCTTTGAGAGAAATCTGCTTTTCTTAATTTTCCTCACTTTTTTCCTGTTAGAACTGTTCTCTGGACCTGTCTTTTTTCATATTCAGAAATTCATGTGGGAAAAGGAGGCCAATGATACAGTCATTCCTGAGCAGGGGCTTAAAGTTGTTTTTTTCCCAGAACCATGTTGGCTTTTCACCCACTGATTCACTTTTTCATCTGGAAGCCCTAAAGACTGATGGCATTTTTTCCCCCTTTCTTTCAAAATGAAACAAGATAAAACATTGCCTTAGTAATGTATCATCCACACAGAAAATGCCAGGAATATACGTAGTATTATTTTAAAAAATAAGAAAAAAGCCAGGAGGTGAGGGGATAGCTTGTAGTGGCTGCCAGGCTGAATGCCCGCTGAGGATTCAGCGAGGGTGTCTGATGCCTCTCTTCCCTCTGCTCCCGAGTATGTGTCTGGAAGAGCGAGTGATATGAGTCCTTACCGTGGCCACAGAACACGGAGAAGCTAACGGACCAGCTTGGACATCAGAGCTGATCTTATTTGTGCTAATTGGCCCGGGCGTGAACTCGAGCTTTCACACATGTGGTATCTTGGACATAAATTAGGCAGTTAGGTACAGGGCTGAGTTAATTTGAAGACAAATTAATTTCATTGCCAAGAATCCTGCTGTTCAGACTTAAAATTACATATTGGGGTCATAGGGGTCACAGTTCCAACAGGAAAAATAATCATGAACATAGATCCTTTTTTTTTGCCAGGCACTGTTTTAAGCCGTCATGTGGTGATTATATTTAATCACTGTTAACAGCACAGTGAGGCAGGAGCGTGTCCCATTTTACCACTCAGGAAACCCAGGCCCTAGAGAGGTGACAGTTTAGTCAAAGGCCACTCCGTTTGCAGTAGCTCACCTTTGGGTGGTGCCTGGGGGTGCAGAATGTTTCCACGTGTTTGACCTTTCTAGTTACCCTGGGAGGGCAGAGCTGCTGCTGTCCCTTGAATCGAACAAGGAAATCGAGGCTCCTAGAAGTGAAGCCCCTTCTTCATGCTGACGTGGCCAATTAGCGTCCCAGCTCTGGCGGAGACCTGGTCTCTGACATCCTGGCCGGCGTCCACACCAGGCTGTACCCCACGTCGTGCGCAGGAAAACTAAACGTAGACTGAATGGGACTCCCGCGCCCTCTCCAGTCCAAACTGGAGAGCCGCTGTGGCGGTAGCAGGGCGCCCAGCAAAGGGCAGAGAGCCGCGTGCCAGCGGGCCTGTGAGCCAGCTCAGCGGGCACCGCGCAGGGCTGTGTCCACTTCGAGTGGAAGGACCTGTAGGTGTGCCAGGCCTTTCCCGAGTCCACCTTCCTCCCTGCAGAGGTTGGAGGGCTGCTGTCTGCGTCTCCTCGCATACGAGTTTCTCCACGCAGTCGCTGTCCCCTCCTGCTGGACTCTCCTGCTGGGGTTATCTTCTACCCTTCTGTCTCCCAGCCCCTCAGCCAGCCTCTTTGGAGCATCTACTCTTTAGAAAATTGCTCGCTACAGCTGTCTTCTTTTGAAACTAGATCCTTGATTTCCTTCCTTCCCTCTCCCCTTCCTTCTTTCTTGCTTCCGCCTGTCACCTAACTCCTATTCATCCTTAGAGATGTCTCCTCAGGGCATCTTCCTAGATGCACCAGACTCAGGTGGCAGGAAGGCAGCCTCGTGACACTTACTTTTCACTCCACTCAGCTTGCACCAGTGTCATGTTGGTGGTGTAGACTCTGGTTTCCTAGTGAAAAAGACAAGTAATAACTATAGCTAGCACTTACCCGGAGCCTACCTCAGGCCAGGCCTTGTTCTGAGTGGTTTAGATTCATGTTGTCTCATTGGTCTCCAGACAACCCCAGTGAGAGCAAATTCCTTATTATTCCCATTTTATAGATGAGGAAGCTTGAGGTCCAGACAGGTTAGGTGAATGTCCCCAAGGCCATACAGCTGATATGTAGAAGAATTAGGATATTCCTCACCCCTGCACTGTACTGGGGGCACTGACTGTGTGTCAGGCACTGTTCTAAGGCTTTCTCACGGCACTAAATGAAGTCTGACACTTCCTTGTGCTGAGCCCTTTGACCATCAACGTAAGAGGCCTGGGCTGGAGTGGAACCAAGATCTGGTTGGTTTCCGAGCCCATGCTCCAGCTTTCTGCTTAACTTTGCTGCCTTTGACTTTCGGTCTCATAGACCGGCCACTCTGCTTTGTTAAGACTATAAACCTCTTGAGACCAAGATCTAAGTTAGGTTGTCTTTACCCTCCTTGCCTGGTAATGGGCCTGTGTTATGGTGGCTACTCAAGGAAAGTACTCTTGGGTGAGTGACCGAGGTAGTATAATGGGTTAGGTATCTGCGTGAAATGCATAAGCCTTGTTGATGGAACCATGGGTCTGCCAAAAGTTAGATAAAGAAGGGACAAAGAATTTCCTAATTTTTAAAAGTATATAATAAATATATTCCATCCTAAAATCTCCTTGCCATCCAAAGAAAAGATGGATTAAGAAGCTTGAGAAAGAAGAGATGAAGTCCCTTATGAGCTCTCATGTTTAAGACAGGAAATGCTGATTATATCCAAAGCCACCCATCACTCCACGCCTCATTAGGGATTTAGAAAATGCACTATTTAATCGGGGTCAGTCAGGCTCTGAAGGTTTTACGATCCTTGTGGGAAAACCCGGCAGCCTGCGGTCACAGTGCCACCTGGAGACAGCATGTGGCATTACATGCTTTCTGTCCCAAGCCTGGTCAGAATTCATTTTGCAAAATGCATTTCCTGTTGAGTCATTGAAGTCCCACTTCCTAATTGTTTCTCTGCCGACTTTGTGCTTTGATTAAATCAGTACTTGTTTTCTGTTCAGAATTTCTGTCCTGCTTTACTTTCAATTAGCCAAGTTCAATGTGGAGCTGTTTTACTGATCATAAACCCTTGAATAAAAACAGGAGAAAGCAAACAGGTAACACTAGAGGGTAGCAGACACCCACCCACACTCCACGAGAGGGGGCCACAGGCCAGAGTCTGTTCTGTTCGGAGGAGAGAAGCCTGGTCTGGGTGATGAGTAGGAAGGAGCAAGGTTGGTCCCCCTTGCCTTCTCATGCTGGTTCACATTCAGGGGAAATTAGGTGGTTTTCTTAAGCCCTCAGAAGTCAGGTTTATGAATAATCCCATAATTCACGACTTTCCTACAGTCCTCAGACTGGCACCCTTTTTGTTCTGATTCTTTGCAGGACAACAGAACCGAGCTGAACCTTAACCACTCTTAATCCAGATTCTGCCTCCACTAAGCAATTGAAAACAGACAGTTGTTTGTCTCCTCCTTAAAAATCCCCAACAAAGGAAAATTCTGTTCCTCACTTGCTCCACTGTTGAGCATGATTTTTTCCACTGGCAAGTTCTAGATTTGTCATGAACTAGTTGCATAAACTCTTTTATGGTAGAAGATTTACTTAATCTTCATACAGAAGAAAATAATTATTTTAATCTTTAACTTTTCAAAAGTTTAAATGTTATTTAATATCTGGTTTTAACAGCTTTATTGAGATTTAATTTACATATAGCTCACCCATTTAAAGTGTACAATTCAGTGGTCTTTAGTATATTCACAGATATGTGCCACTTATCACCACAGACAAGTTTAGAATGTTTTCACCACCTCAGAAAGAAACCTCATGTTCTAAGCTGTTGCACACGCACCACCCCACCACCACCCCAGCACTAAGCAACCGCTAATATACTTTCTGCCTCTATAGATTTTCCTTTCTGGACGTCTCATATGCATGAATCCTACAGTATATGGGTTGTCATCACTGGTGTCTTTTACTTAACATTGTCAGGCTTCCTCCACGTTGTAGCATCTGTCAATTCGTGCATGCTCAGTTGTGTCCGACTCAGCAATCCCATAGACTGAATCCTGGCAGGTTCCTCTGTCCAGGGACTCTTCCCCACCCAGGGGTCAAACCTGCATTGACAGGCGAATTCTTTGCTACTGAACCCACAGGGAAGCCCAGTGTGTCAGAACTTCATCCTTACTTTGGTCATATGTTCCTTTGTGTTTCACATTTCTTGTATTCATTTGTCAGTTGCTGGACATTTGGGTTGTTTCTGCCTTTTGGCTGTGATGAATAATAATAGGTTTATGGTGCAAATAGGTTTATGGTTTATTTTCCTTTCTCTTGGGTAGATACCTAGAAGTGGAATTGCTGGATCATAGAGTAACTTTGTGCTTGATCTTTTGATGAATTTCTAAACTGTTGCCCAAAGTGGCTACACTATTTTTCATTCTAGCCAGCAGTATATGAGGGCTCTGAATTCTCTACATCCTCGCCATTACTTGTTGGTATCTGTCTTTTTAATTCCAAACTTCTAGTGAGTGTGAAGTGATATGTTATTGTGGTTTTGATTTGTGTTTCTCTGGTGGCTAATAATGTTTAACAGCTCTTCATGTGCTTTTTTGCCATTTGTATATCTTCCTTGAAGAAATATCTAGATTTCTTGCTCATTTTAAAAAATGGATTATTTTTCTTTTCTTATTGCGTTCTTTATATGGTCTAGAAAAAGTCGTTTTTCAGATATATGACATAAATTATTTTCTCTCATTCTGTGAATTGTCTTGTCCCTTTCTTGATAGTATCCTTTGAAACACAAAAGTTTTTAATTTTGATGAAGTCCAATTAAGGTTTTTCTTTTGTAAGAACATTTCTTTAGTATGTGTTACAAAACGATTAGGTATCTTTCTATTTTCCCAATGTAAAACTATAGAAAATATGATGTTTGAGAAACTATGCCGCCACCCTAGAACCTCTGGTGGATAGTTTGCTTTCCCCTCAAGACCATGGGCTTACCTAGGGGTTTTCACCCCAGTGCTTCTTTTTGTGGGTGCTTGCTTCAGTCATTTTTTATTTTTCTTTCAATTTTTTGGTATGGTTCTAACTGGAGAGTTTTTACAGTGAATATAAAATAAAATCTCCACTAATAGTAAGTAAAAGCCAGAGAGGTCTAACATTTTTAGAGGTTATGGATATTTTGTTCTTTGTTATCCTACTCCATTTGAAAAAACAGCTATTCATGTTTCACCACATTCTACCTTTCACCCGGAGACCACCGTGCGTTCTGTTGACACACAGTGAGCCTTCCCACAGGATGGTCACAGTAAATGTGATAACAAACGCCGGCCACTTTCAGGTGGATCACCTTTCTTCCTCTTCCAACAGGTATGGCAGATCCCAGAAAATGGACTCACCCTTTCCCTGACCGAGCCTGTGGTCATCTTAGAAGGCCACTCAAAGAGAGTTGGCATCGTAGCCTGGCACCCGACGGCCCGCAACGTGCTTCTCAGCGCAGGTAGGAGTTGAGCGGCCTCTGCTTTCCTCTCCCCCTCAGTCCCCACAGCCCCGTGTCGAGGGAGCAACAGACACGCTCTGACTGTGCTGGCAGCTGTGAAATCAGAAGAACCCAGGGTGGGGTGCAGGTGTCCCCTAACACACGTGCACCCGTGTGTGTGTGTGTGTGTGTGTGTGTGTGTGTGTGTGTGTCTGTTAAGGCCACTTGGGCAGATCCAGTGGAAGCTGTGGACTTCTTGTCTAGAAGCAGGAACGGACATGGAGTTACTTAGTGTGTCTAGCACTTTGTGACGCTGGTGAATCTCAGCAGTCACGGTTCCCTCTGGGGCTCCCACAGCCCTCTGTTGTAGTTACTCCTGATGTGGTAGAAGGAGCCCAAGTAGGAGTCAGGAGCTCTGGTATTGCTGCCTATGTTGGGGTGATCTTGTTAGTTTTGTATGCTCTTTCCTTTTAAAAATACTTCCATGTTTCTCCTGTAGTCCATGTATATTATAGAGAATATATATAAACAAAAAGGAGAAAATAAAAATCACTTATAACCCCATCACTCAGAGGAAACATCATTATTACCCCATTTTGATGTTTCCAGAAGATATTTCTGTGTGCATAAATGATTTTACGCACAAAGAAGGGTTCAGACTCTTTCACGTGACCTGCTTTCTGCACTTGCTGGTACACTTGGTCCTTTTCATACATACTGTGTGATATTTTTAATGGCTCCATTAATAGTCCATTGTCTGGATACCTCTGTTTATTTAGTTAGTCCTCTGTTTTTAGACATTAAGGTTGTTGCTGCTTTTTCACTGTTAAACAGCATTGCAGTGAATCTTGTAGCCAAGTCCTAGTTGTTCCTACTGCTTTCCCACTGGTATAGTTTCCAAGTTTCATCTTCATCTTAAAGAAATCTTTTTCTTTGTTCAGAAATGTGAGCGTTTATCTACTATCATAGAAGCAACACAAAGGACAGGAAGGAGCTTTGTTGGGTGATGGAGATGTTCTAGATCTCGACTGTGATAGTGGCTAGATGAGTATATGTGTCTGCCAAAACTTAACCAATGTATACTTAAAATGAGTGCCTTGTATGCAAACTGTACCTTAAAAAAATTGGCTTATTAAAAATGCAATGCTAATGTTAGTGGTAGAACTTTAAAGTCTTTCACTTTATCAGTAAAAAGGAGGGGAGAAGTCCAGTTTTTAACTAGGAGTGAAAGGTATTTGTAATATAGTGTGTTAATTTAAAAATCTAATGCCTGGTGCCTATTGAAACCAAGAACTACTTAAAAAAAAAAGATTGTTTTTTTTAAATCACAATTGACTGTAACTGGGAACCCTTCCAATGTTTTACTCAGAACCTCAGTCTGATAAGGAGAAAAAACAATTCCAAAGGTGGAATTCCATCATGGAAAATACCCTACTGCCTGCCTCATTGAGGTCAGACCTAGAGTATCATCAGCAGACCAAGCCCAATCTCCCTTGTACAAGCTGAGGAGAATGGTTGATTGCAGTGTTGTGTATATTTTAAGACTATATGATCCATCCACAGTGACTGGAGTTACTTATTTTGCCTGTGATGAAGGAGGAAGAGGACAGGTCAAGTCTCCATCCCAGAATTTAGTTCCAACTCTTCATACTGTTATGCAGCTTTTTCACCCATTTCCTACTTCTAAAGAGATGGGAATAGCAGACCACCTGACCTGCCTCTTGAGAAATCTGTATGCAGGTCAGGAAACAACAATTAGAACTGGACATGGAACAACAGACTGGTTCCAAATAGGAAAAGGAGTATGTCAAGGCTGTATATGGTCACCCTGCTTATTTAACTTATATGCAGAGTACATCATGAGAAACACTGGGCTGGAGGAAGCACAAGCTGGAATCAAGATTGCCGGGAGAAATATCAATAACCTCAGATATGCAGATGACACCACGCTTATGGCAGAAAGGGAAGAAGAACTAAAGAACCTCTTGATGAAAGTGAAAGAGGAGAGTGAAATAGTTGGCTTAAAGCTCAACATTCAGAAAACTAAGATCATGGCATCCGTTCCCATCACTTCGTGGCAAATAGATGGGAAAACAGTGGCTGACTTTATTTTTGGGGGCTCCAAAATCACTGAAGATGGTGATTGCAGCCATGAAATTAAAAGATGCTTACTCCTTGGAAGGAAAATTATGACCAACCTAGACAACATATTAAAAAGCAGAGACATTATTTTGCCAACCAAGGTCCATCTAGTCAAGGCTATGGTTTTTCCAGTAGTCATGTATGGATGTGAGAGCTGGATTATAAAGAAAGCTGAGCACCAAAGAATTGATGCTTTTGAACTGTGGTATTGGAGAAGACTCTTGAGAGTCCCTTGAATTGCAAGGAGATCCAACCAGTCCATCCTAAAGGAGATCAGTCCTGGGTGTTCATTGGAAGGACTGATGTTGAAGCTGAAACTCCAGTATTTTGGCCACCTAATGAGAAGAGCTGACTCATTTGAAAAGACCCTGATGCTGGGAAAGATTGAGAGCAGGGGGAGAAGGGAATGACAGAGGATGAGATGGTTGGATGACATCACCGACTCAATGGACTTGGGTTTGGGTGGACTCCAGGAGTTGGTGATAGACAGGGAGGCCTGGCGTGATGTGATCCATGGGGTCACCAAGAGTCGGACACAACTGAGTGACTGAACTGACTGAACCCTTAGGTAACTTAGCTGTCCTGGTTATCAGTAGCTAATTTTTCTAAGTGGTTGCAGAATTGGCTTATTGACAAGAGTTTTGCCTTCAGGATGTCCATCCTTTATGTTGCTTCCTCCTTGTGCTAATGTCCTGGAAGCGGCAAACGGTGCCTCTTTTTAAAGGGGCTTCGAGGACAGGGGACTGGCCATGGAGGGAGGTGGGTTGGTGAGCTGAGGGGCTGTGGCTCAGCTGACCTGTGGCCTCTTCGGGGACCACATTCTGAATTTATGTGCCTACTTAATGGCAATTTGTGCTTCTCAAACCAGGCCAGTCTTGGCCCATTTTTTCTTTCCTTTTGTGCAGATAAAAATCTGCTGTGAGCAGATGGCTGGGCATTTCCGTTCACTTACTGTAATTTACATGCTTTGGTCCAAGACCATGTCTTACAGCACCATTGACTGCAGTAACCTCCTACCCAGTCTTTGTCTTGAGCCTCCTAAACCATTATTTAAATCCTTTATTTTTAGTTTCTCTGGAAAAGAAAGAAGCTGTATTTGTTCTGATGCATGTTTTACAAAAGGAAATTTACAGCGACTCAGGGTGCACCAGCCCAGTTAACTCTATTTTTAAAAAAATAGGATTTTATTTTCCTGCAGTTCTCTGTTTTTGTTTGCTTGGTGCTCTTGTTTGTTTCACATGAACCCAGACTTAAAAGCTGTATTTTTCCTTTACCATGTTTCTTTTACACAAATCTTTTTTTCTATGGTCATTTCAGGTTTTGACTCCTGGCAAGTGGGGCTTCTTATAATTAGCATCTTCATTTAGTACATATGTGTATTTATCCTCCTTGTGCTTATGGTTTTCACAGATGTGTTGTTGTGCGGGCGTTTCTCATCCCTGAGGATGTGGTTCTGCTTGCTTGCAGGCTGTGATAATGCCATCATCATCTGGAATGTGGGGACGGGGGAAGCCCTGATAAACTTGGACGACATGCATTCAGACATGATTTACAATGTCAGCTGGAACCGGAACGGTAGTCTGATCTGCACAGCCTCCAAAGACAAGAAAGTGAGAGTAATCGATCCGAGGAAACAGGAGATTGTTGCTGTAAGTATTCTTAGGGCAACAGCCCCTGTATTTATAGTGCTCCAGTGGGTGAGAGCTTTCTGCTTTTTAACACAGACCAGAGAGGCTGGGCTGCCAGTCCGTGGACCCTTGCTGTATACAGAGACCCAGCTGTGAATCAGAAAAGGCTTGTCCGGGCTTCTGTCTCCCAGTCGCCCTTCTCTTCAGAGCTGTACATATGCAGCTTTTACCCAAGCCTTCCTGGTAAGACTTCCCTGGTGGCTCAGATGGTAAAGCGTCTGCCTACAGTGTGGGAGACCTGGGTTGAGTCCCTGGGTCGGGAAGATCTCCTGGAGAAGGAAATGGCAACCCACTCCATTATTCTTGCCTGGAAAATTCCATGGACGGAGGAGCCTGGTAGGCTACAGTCCATCGGGTCACAAAGAGTTGGACACGACTGAGCGACTTCACTTTCTTTCTTTCACTTTCTCCCTCTCAGTTGGCAACCATTTCTCACAGAGAGACAATTTTTTAAAATCAGTTTGCTTAAGAATTTGCAAGTCTAGGGCTTCCCTGGTGGCTCAGTGGGGAAGAATCCACCTGCCAATGCAGGAGACATGGGCTCAATCCTGTATCTGGGAAGAGCCCACATGCTGTGGGTCAGCTAAGCCCATACACGACAGCTGTGGAGCCCGTCCTCTAGAGCCTGAGACCGCAGTGTTGAAGCCCAGGCACCCAGGAGCCCGGGCTCCTCCACGAGAGAAGCCACCGCAGGGAGAAGCACAGCGCAGCTAGCACGTAGCCGCCACTCGCCACAGCCAGAGAAAGCCCACACGCAGCAGCAGATCTAGCACGGCCAGAGGTAATGAGTGAGAAGTGAACAAAAGCTAAAAAATTAAGCCGAAGATACACTATCACCCTTAAAAAAAAGACTTGGCAAGTCTAGATCAGCTAACCCACAGGGTTTAGGCCGCATGCTGGCCTAGGGCTACAGGTCGCTCAGTGGATTCCCTCCCCTGCTCCTCAGTTGGTTGTTAAAGGGCCTGATGACGCCGAGCGTTCTTCCCTCAGCACAGCATCCTTGGTCCTGCCCTCTGAGCTAGGCCTCCGCAAAAACACACATTATGACAAAGACGGGTGGCCAGGCCTTCAGTCACTTCTCCCCTACTCTGTGCCCCGTCACAGCCCTTCTCTGAGAAGGTAGCTATTGCCCGGCACTGCTGTTTATGAGTCAGGCGACAGGTGTGGCCGATGCTTATCAAGGCCCTGTGCGTGTGGTTTCTCCACTAGAACCTTCCATAGGGCAGAGCTGGTGGGCTCCCACTAACAGATGAGGCCAAGGAAGGGGTTAACCAGACTCGACTTCCTGTCCCATGAAACTGCTGGATGCCATAACGTATATCCACCTTTAGGTTATTACCATACTTTTGAGAAACAAATGTTTGGCAGAGCCCTTTCACGTGTTTTGCGGAGGCTGGACTGGAGCTGGTGGCGGGGGCTGGTGGAGGGCTGCGGCCTTTCGGTCCAGGCCTGGTCTGCTTGCTCACTCTTCAGCCCAGGGGCCTCGGCCAGACCCCTCGGTGTCCCTGCTTCCTCGTCCTTCAGGGAGGGGAGGTGGTCAGCCCCGCCGTGAGCATGTCACACAGGTGCGCACACACAGTCACACCTTTGATGTGAGTGGCATGTGGGGTGTAGCTGGGTTCACTGAGCCCCCACTCTCCCTCACTTTAACTTCCTGCAGTCTGACTCTGTGTAAAGTGCCTCTTTGCTTTCTCACCCAGGAGAAGGAGAAAGCACACGAGGGAGCCCGACCCATGAGAGCCATCTTCCTGGCCGACGGCAATGTCTTCACCACTGGCTTCAGTCGCATGAGCGAGCGGCAGCTGGCTCTCTGGAACCCGGTACGTGCCGTCGCGGCCCTGCCACCCCTTCACAGCCTCGAGCCTTTCCTTTTCTGAGCGCGCCTCGAGGTGGGTCAGTAGATGATAGGGTTCTTGGTGTCATATGCTGAACTCCCGCTCATCTTAAATTGAATGTGACGTTCTCATCCTCACTGGAGACTTACTGCTGAGTGATTTTTAAAAATGCATTCTTGATGCTCCCAAGGAGTCCATGTTTACTGTTGTTTTTCGAAAGAATGCCTGAAGAGTCCAGTGTCTCAGGCTTGGGAAGTAAGTTCTAAACTTAGTTAAAATGTTTTCTAAAGACCATGGTCAAATGTCTAAATCAGAGTAGTCCTGCTTGGGAAAATGTTCCTGGCAGCACAAGTGGGGAAAGTGCTGGACTGTTGTAGGGCTACAGGTCGCTCAGTGGATTCCCTCCCCTGCTCCTCAGTTGGTTGTTAAAGGGCCTGATGACGCCGAGCGTTCTTCCCTCAGCACAGCATCCTTGGTCCTGCCCTCTGAGCTAGGCCTCCGCAAAAACACACATTATGACAAAGACGGGTGGCCAGGCCTTCAGTCACTTCTCCCCTACTCTGTGCCCCGTCACAGCCCTTCTCTGAGAAGGTAGCTATTGCCCGGCACTGCTGTTTATGAGTCAGGCGACAGGTGTGGCCGATGCTTATCAAGGCCCTGTGCGTGTGGTTTCTCCACTAGAACCTTCCATAGGGCAGAGCTGGTGGGCTCCCACTGAACAGATGAGGCCAAGGAAGGGGTTAACCAGACTCGACTTCCTGTCCCATGAAACTGCTGGATGCCATAACGTATATCCACCTTTAGGTTATTACCATACTTTTGAGAAACAAATGTTTGGCAGAGCCCTTTCACGTGTTTTGCGGAGGCTGGACTGGAGCTGGTGGCGGGGGCTGGTGGAGGGCTGCGGCCTTTCGGTCCAGGCCTGGTCTGCTTGCTCACTCTTCAGCCCAGGGGCCTCGGCCAGACCCCTCGGTGTCCCTGCTTCCTCGTCCTTCAGGGAGGGGAGGTGGTCAGCCCCGCCGTGAGCATGTCACACAGGTGCGCACACACAGTCACACCTTTGATGTGAGTGGCATGTGGGGTGTAGCTGGGTTCACTGAGCCCCCACTCTCCCTCACTTTAACTTCCTGCAGTCTGACTCTGTGTAAAGTGCCTCTTTGCTTTCTCACCCAGGAGAAGGAGAAAGCACACGAGGGAGCCCGACCCATGAGAGCCATCTTCCTGGCCGACGGCAATGTCTTCACCACTGGCTTCAGTCGCATGAGCGAGCGGCAGCTGGCTCTCTGGAACCCGGTACGTGCCGTCGCGGCCCTGCCACCCCTTCACAGCCTCGAGCCTTTCCTTTTCTGAGCGCGCCTCGAGGTGGGTCAGTAGATGATAGGGTTCTTGGTGTCATATGCTGAACTCCCGCTCATCTTAAATTGAATGTGACGTTCTCATCCTCACTGGAGACTTACTGCTGAGTGATTTTTAAAAATGCATTCTTGATGCTCCCAAGGAGTCCATGTTTACTGTTGTTTTTCGAAAGAATGCCTGAAGAGTCCAGTGTCTCAGGCTTGGGAAGTAAGTTCTAAACTTAGTTAAAATGTTTTCTAAAGACCATGGTCAAATGTCTAAATCAGAGTAGTCCTGCTTGGGAAAATGTTCCTGGCAGCACAAGTGGGGAAAGTGCTGGACTGTGGGGGGCGGGGCCCACTCTGTGAGTGCTTGTGTGCCGCAGGGAGCAGGCCGACGCAGTCTTCGCCCCACGCTGGACCGTGGGGTTACGGCGTATGCGGTGAGTTTTGTATTTTTCCTGTCTCTTTTAACTTTCTAAAGAACATGAGCTTTTTTTAAAAAAATAAGAAAAAAATACTTTAAAAAGAAAGTAGTCACAGAAGAGATGGACTCTTGTCTCTCATGGGATCACACTGATGGGTGCATTAATTATGCAGTCAAGTCAACACACTTCAGTGAGCTGGATCTCATATAGTATTCTCACTGGTAATTACACATATGAATATTACATGTGTGTTGTTTAAACTTTCATTATTTTAGGGAAATGGCTAACTTAAAGATGAAAGAATGTGCCATCTTATGAAAATTCATCTTTTAAAATGTGTGTGTATGTGTGTTTATGTGTGTATACATATATGTGTGTGTATATATATATATACTTTTTCTTCCAGAAAAATATGGAGGAACCAATTGCTCTTCATGAAATGGACACTAGCAATGGGGTTTTGCTACCTTTCTACGATCCTGACACTAGTATCATTTACTTATGTGGCAAGGTAAGCAGTAATTTTCCTGTTTGATTTTAAATTTAATCCTGTAAGAAGAAAAGTTTATCCTTCAGAGCTTTAGTAGATGGGCAATTGTATAGAGCACTTTGTAGATACGAGCTTTTGACGGCCTCAGAGACTCTCCAGAGGGTTCTCACTCCTGGAGTTCTGTGTTAAGAGCCAGATCTTGGATTATGTGGCCCAACTCAAGTGTCAGAAGGTGACAGTCATTACAGGAAGACCCCACTTCCCCCAGTTCCCAGAAACTCGGAACCCCTTTCTGCTGCCTGATGATCTCTGCCTAACTAAAGTGTTGGTAGCTTTATCTTCATTACTTTTAACATCATTTTAGAAAGTGGTGACCTTAGCTTCTCTTCTTTTTTTGTAGGTTTAACAATCATATAGAACTTTTGTAGTTGAAGTAATTGAATAAATAAAAATAAATCTGTTGATGTGTTCCCTTCCCCAAACCTGTCAGATAGTCCCTCGCTGGGTGAAGCTGGGGGTGTCTTATTATTACTTCTGGTTCACAACTGATGGAGTGAGCTGCAGACCTGCTTGACATTTTTGTAGGTCAGTTACTTAGAAACTGAGATCTTGTCTGTTTCCTTGAAAGTTGTACTTGCGATGTTAACAGCATCCATAGACCACATCGTCAGCCAGATGTTACTAGCACTGGGTGGAAAGTTATTGTGAGTATGTGGAAAGCAGTGTATGATTAGCTTGTCTTCACTGCTTTAGATAGTTATGTCATTGAAACAGATGGAGATCATGGGAAAGGAGAGGAGGGTGGAGTACTGCCCAGCTCTTTATCACTTCTTCCACAGACCTCTTCTCTCTCCTCTGCCAGGCAGGACTGCCTTCATTCTCAGTTTCATGTAACTGCATGATAGTTATTTATACTTAGGCTGGTGTACTCAGGTCTTCAAAAAGCTCTGGACCATCTACGCAAAATGATCACAACCTAACAGATTGCAGTGAGATAGCATTCCAATCTGCAGTTAAAGGGTGTCGCTGAAACTAATGTTTCTTCACTAGAGAAATCTTACTTCTTCTTCTGTTGTCTGGTGTTAGTGCCCTCAGACCTGTGCCATGAAGGAATGTTAAAATCATTCCTTTGGGCAATGAACCTTTCCTCCCCGACTCTGCCTCGGTGTCAGAGGCAGTGCAGGACAGAGCCCTCAAGAAGAGGCCGTTTTGAGGGCATGCTAGCCTTGCATGAGCGATGGCTTGCCCTGCCAGAAAGTGAAACCATCTGAGGCCAGGCCTCGTAAGGGGAGGAAAAGGTCAGCACTGTAGTGGAGTCCCAGTCAGCACTGAGTTCAGGGAGGAGTCAGACGCCCACCTAAACCAAGTGTTTTGGCTCACGTCTCCTATTTCTTGTAGGGCGACAGCAGTATCCGCTACTTCGAGATCACGGACGAATCCCCTTATGTCCACTACCTCAATACATTCAGCAGCAAGGAGCCGCAGAGGGGGATGGGCTATATGCCTAAGAGGGGACTCGATGTCAACAAATGTGAGATTGCCAGGTAAAAGAATCGGTCTTGGAGAGCATTTGGAAGGCTTATGCTGTCCGTGTTCTGTGAGAGCTCATGATTCTGCTGTGCCCAGTCTTTCTACCTGTGTGTGTGCAGTAGAATCGTAGAATTAGTGTCTCATTTCCTTCTTAGAAACATGGGATTTGAGAGCAAGAAGGAACCATTCAAAATCATTTATTCTAACTGTGCCCTCCCCGTCCTCCAGATTATAAACTTGAAACACAGCAGTCAGTGGCTTTGCTGGGGTGACCCACACCCTGATTCAGTGACATCTTTGTCTCTTGTCTGCAGGCTACAGCTCAGCCAGTGCCCCTGGCAGGCAACCAGGGAGCCTGTCCCCAGGATGGAACTGAGGGGTGGTTCTCCTGCCCTGTGGGGGGACCTGCCAGGTTCCTAACCGGCTCGTGGACCCCATGGATCTGAAACTAGAGAAGCAGAGATCCATAGCGGGCGTTAGGTTAGTTGGCTTAGGAAGCTCAACTGTGTTGTGTACATCTGCCTCTCTCTACTGCTCTGTGGAGTTTTTAAAAATGCATATCCCATGATGCTAGTGACTTTCCTAAGGGGCAGGCTTTTTCCTCAGTACCTACCGACTGCTGGCCATTTTAAACAACAAAATAACTAGCACAACATTATCAAGCATATGATCACACCACACATCTTTATAATACTGTGTTTACATGGACATTTTTCTAAGTGTGCTAAGCTGGGCGCACAGATAACTGACACATCTTTAAAAATCGAAGAAATTTTTATGAGCCCATTTTTATATAATCACTGCAGGGTTTTGTGTTTTTTAATACTTCAACTCTATAGCTAGAATAATGAAGCTGTCACAAATACTTCTAAATTGCGGTTTAAAGTAATCAAAATGTGATTCAAGGACTTCCCCGGTGGCCCAGTGGTTAAAACTCTATGCTTCCACTGCAGGAGCCACGAGTTCGATCCCTGGCCAGGGAAGCAGGCGTGCTGTACAGGGCAGCCAGAGGCAAAATGTGGTTCAAAACAGACTGAATCTGAACTTTAAAATTGCATTCAGGGTTTGGGAACGGGTTTACGCTACTGTCATCTAAAAGGCTGAAGATGACTATAGTCAGCTCCTGGAGTTTGCGTGGTCTAAGTCTGCGGATTGAAAATACTGAGGGGAAAAAGTTCCAGAGTTCCAGAAAGCAGAACTTGACTCTGCGGCATGTGGGCCATGATTTCCTTAGCATTCACGCTGTGTTCACAGCTGTTCACCTAGCATTTACGTCATCCTGGGTGTCATAAGTCATCTAGAATGATTTAGACCGTAAAGCACTGCACCGTTTCATGTAAAGGACTTGAGAGCAGTGGATTCCCGTGTTTTGGGGCATCCTGGACCCGTCCCCCGTGGATACCGAGGAGTGACCATTTAAGTGGGTCAGTCAGGACACCTCCTGTTTACTGTTGCTGGGGTGTTGGTTGCGTGTGGGGCACTGTGTTAGCCACACAGCCCAGGTCCCCTTTCCACACCGTGGGGTGGGTGCGGGTGTGCCCTCTTCATGAATAAGGAGCTCAAGCCGGCTGAGATGGCCACAAGCCCCGGGAGTGGAGCTGGCTGTCCAGCTCAGGCCTGTGTTCCCACCACTGAGCTGACCGCACAGGTTTGAGGCTTGGTGTTCCTACTCTTCTCATGCTCTGAATAATCCAGATTTTTCTTGAGTGTTACCCCTGATGTGGTTTGCTCAGATGCCAACATTCAATTCCTAGGATTGTTTCCATTTCCTTTTTAAAAACCCTGTTTGTATTTACGGATGTTCAGCCACCTCCTGTTGATGAGACCTGGCATCCAGGTCAGAGACTCTCAGAGTGGTGGGTGTTCATTGTCTCCTGGCTGTTGCCTCGGTAGTTTCCTCACAGGCAGTTCCTCATTGGTGACGTTGACCATTTCCCCACAGCTCGTCGGCCCCCGATAAGTGGCACTTGACTGTCACCGTAGCGCATGGCCTCTGCCCTGGTTCATGGCCTTGTCCGCTGTTCCCCGGCATAGCTCCTCCCACTTGCCCTTCCTCCTCTGTGGATGGGAACGCTGAGTTCTCCTTGCTTACCAGGATTCTTCAGATGAGGCGATGGGCAAGCGCAGCATGTACAAGAATGCTTACTAAGCCTGTTACTTGGCGTGTTTCACTTAGTACAACTTTGCCTTTATCTCTCTTTTGAAGATTCTTCAAACTTCACGAGAGAAAGTGTGAGCCTATTATCATGACTGTCCCCAGAAAGGTAAGTGCCCAGTTGTCTGGGTGACTTGTGTTTAAAAAGAGCTTTAAGCATCCCACAGCTTTCTTCCTCACCTGTGAGTCTCTCGTCTGTGCCTCCTGTAGTCTGACCTTTTCCAAGATGACTTGTACCCTGACACAGCAGGGCCTGAGGCGGCCCTGGAGGCGGAAGAGTGGTTCGAAGGGAGGAACGCCGATCCGCTCCTCATCTCGCTGAAGCACGGGTACATCCCTGGGAAGAACAGGGACCTCAAGGTGGTCAAGAAGAACATTCTGGACAGCAAGCCCACGGCGAACAAGAAGTGCGACCTGATCAGCATCCCCAAGAAGACTTCAGATGCGGCCAGTGGGGTAAGGCCCGCCGGGCCTGGGGAGTGGGCTGGCCTGGCCTGGTCCTCCCAGAGGCACCTGCCAGCCATGGGTGTCTGCAAGTACTGTCCCCACCGGACAGACAGGGCTCAGCTGTGATAATAGGCACTGTCTGTAGGAACTACCTTGACTGCATAGCATTTATGGGTTTGGTTCTTTTAGTTCTTTTTTTTTAATGGAGCCTGTTACTGATGCTGGGGAGAGGAAGTCCTGGAAGGAAGGAGGTCCCGGAAGGAAGGAGTAGTGAGAGAGTGTAGCAGTTGCTGGGTGTTTGAGTGATAGAAGGATCTGGAGTGAGTGGGACTTAGGGCTGAGATGACCCTGGGTGTCTTAGCAAGAGTCACTTCAGGGAGCAGAGGCTGGCAGTGAAGACCCCGGGGAGGGCAGGGGCGGGCCAGGGAGGGGTGGGGTGGGGCGTCGGCAGGCTGTGGAAGGGAGCTCTGGGGGCCAGAAGGGCCGGGCGTTGTTGATGACGAGAGGAGTGGCAAGCAGAGCACAGGTGCCCTCAGGCTGTGGCCAAGGAGGCTGCTGAGGCGCCATGACTTTGGAGACAGCAGGGTTTCCTCCTGGAGAATCAGCTCCACGAGGGAGAAGCTCAGGCTCTTAGAGGAGCCACATGGCAGGGGATGCAATTCCCAGGAATGACCTTCCGCAGGAGCTGATGGGTGCTCGGCAGCCTCTAGAAGGTCACCCTCACCCTGGCCACATAGAGGGTGTTCCTGCTTGAGGAGGGTGACAGGGGTGTCTAGATGTGGCAGCCTTACAGGGTTCAGTTTCTTCCGACAGCTTAACTGTATCCCAAGAGTCCATCCAGGCAGATGCACAGGTGAGGGGCTGGGAGCTGTGTTGCATAGTTGCTCTGCTGTGGGGTCAGGGGAACCAGCCGGTGCTCATTGCGTTCCTACAAGGCCCAGCCTATGACCTGCTACTTCCAAGTAGAACATCCTGTTTGTGCCCTGTACGTGCTACCTGTGCTGAACTTCGCTGCCTTAGTCACCCTCTTCTCTCCCCACTTTTTTGTTTCCTTAGCAAAATGAAGCCAAGTTGGATGAGATTTTAAAAGAGATCAAATCTATAAAAGACACAATCTGCAATCAAGACGAGCGTATTTCCAAGTTAGAACAGCAGATGGCGAAGATAGCAGCTTGAAGGTCCACCCCACCCCCCAGATGGGAGCAGGAAGGCGTGGTCCCGGGGAGGGCGAAGGGAGGCACTGCCTTTGGAGACATTCCATTTCAGATCTGTCGACCAGTGACAGGCCACGTTCCAGTAAGAACTCAATTCGTCTCCCAAATTTGCAGAAACAAAATGTGATTTAAAAGCTGAGCTTTTTACCAGAAAACTTTTTTTGATGTTTTAAGTGTTATGTGACTTGTGAACTTCTAAAAGACAAAAGTGCTACTTTGAAAATCCCAGATATTCTGAATTTTAGAAACCTAACCAATTCTGATTCAGTGTCCTGCCCAAGTACCTTTTCTTTCCTTTCTTTTTTTTTTTTACAAATAGGGACCAATGCCACATTGCTTTTTATATTTCTTTTTTTAATGTTGCCAAAACCAAAAGTAGCTTTTTTTTCTTTGTATTTTGCTACTTTGCAGTATTTGTGTGTGGGTTTTTTTTTTCTTTAATTTGAAAGGGACAGCACTGTGTATGTTTATAAACTAAATGAAGATAAGATATTATTTTGTATAAACATTCATCTAAGAACAGAGCCGTAGCCACACAGTGCTGACTTCTCTGCAGCACAAACCTGGTCGTCTTCATGACTGTACAAAGGAAGACTTGAAAACTCACGTGGATTCGTATTCCCACCCTTCCCCTCCCATTGAGTCTTCTGATCAAAAAAAAAAAAGGCTCATATTGAATCATTTTCTTTCTCTTTTCTAGAAATTGGGTGGTTGTACCAGAATGGAATTTTGCTTCTTGGTTATCCTGTGCTTCAGATGATTATAATCTAACCTAAACTAGCATGCGTTTCTGCGGTTTTGTTACACACATAGAATCTATTGCCTTCATCCCTTTTGATGTCATATTTCAGGTTTTGGTCAGTACTTGACAAGGGTGTCCAGGACAAGGAGCCACACGTGCTGTGTTCCTTCTTGTCAATTTCAGCAGCTTACCCAAGGTCAGACGGGACACAGACCAGGGAACCCGGGGGGAGTGTTCGCCCCACCTGTCGCCCTGCGTGATCCTCTGGTTTCCCGCCTGTCCTGCACTAGGCAGCTTCCCACCCCCACCCAGCATCCTTGCAGCTCTTGCCCTTCCTTTCTCCCTTCTTCTGTATGTAGCTCTCCCTCTCAGGGCTTCCCTCCTCTTGCGTTTCGGTCCTAACTGCATTCTGCTAAGCTGCGGCCAGAGGGTGCTGTTGAATATCGAGACTGAGAAGGGCCAAGAAGGAAGCAGACATCTGTAGCTTTGATGGTGTCATTTGTCCCTGTGCGCCCTCTACACAAACCCACCCTCGCCCCCTGCAACGGCTCCAAGGCTGGGTCCACACCCAGAGGCTGCCTAGTCCCAGGCCAGACATTGAGCTTCCAGGCCTGCCCCGCTCTTGGGTTAGTAGGAACCCCTCTCCATTTCCATTTTCTCAGAGCACATGCCTGAGAAAAGAAAGGTGTAAGGAGCCCTTTTAGAAGAGCCGAGTGATGGAATAGGAATCGTGCCACGCCTTTGGGACCACGGCGGGGATGCTTGGTTGTGTGCCTGTGGGTGTGGGGCCAGGCTGGGACTGGCTGGAATAGTTTGTGAGCAGGGGCCAGGCTGAGGCAGAGTGTGGTGTCAGTGGGGTGGGACAGTGTCCAAGCTGTCCATGTGTCCACGTAGAAAAGGTACCATGTTCTTAGCCAACCCTGGGATTGCTGTCTCCACAGTTTCAGGGTATTTGAATGTTTGATGTGGTTTTGTGTGTATGTGTGTGCTTTAAATACTCAAGTGGATAATGAGATATAAAGAAAACAATAATTACAGTGGTTTATATTCAAGCCTGTATGTGTTTCTTTATCAACACTATCTGCTGAAGACCTTCATTATTAAGATTCAGAAATGTTCTAAGGTTCTGATACCCAGTTAATTAAGTGAGCAAAATTGTTGTTGGTGGTGAAACACTGTCGGGAATATGGTTTGGAGAGACTAGGAAGCAGGAGCTGGTTATTCTGACCTGAGTGTGTAGCTATGGCTTATTTAATGAATGGATTCCCTGCCAGGCTCAGAGTTGGTGTTTGACGCTCTGTGGGTTATTTTTCTTGCTTCGTCTTTTTTCTTTTTTTAAATCCGAGCTACCCGAGAGAAGACCCAGTGAATTACTCCTAGATCGGCTCTTATAGAGCAGCCATCATATTCTGTCGAAACACTTGCTTCCATTTTAAAAGATAAAAGAAAAAAAATTGATTACAAAACGGTGTCCGTGTTTATTTCACATGTCCGCTGTCTTTGAGGCAGTGAGTGCCTTGCTGCCTGACACAGTGGAACCTCCCCCCCTTTCTCGGAGGGTAAATATGGGCATGTATGAGTGGCCCCCTGGCTCTGGAGGTGGAGTGGGGTTCAAAACCCATCTGCAGCCTTCCCCAGGGGTGGATCTGGGGCAGACTGTCTAGTGTTGCTGAGCCCCTTATTGTGAAGGAGGGACGAGAGTTCAGGGGAAATACAAGCTGTGTCTGGTCACCCAAGGAGCCCTCTGCACAGCCACCACGGTTCCTGTGACAAGCTGATGCCCTGGGAATCAGGGCTTAGGAACGCATCTCTTTCTTGTAGAAGCCCAGTACCCTTTGTTTGACTGATTTTTACTCCAACAAACAGTTTTCAAGATCATTTGAATTTATGGCCCTCTCTCAGCTCCCCTTTCTACACTGAAAGCATTATCCCATGACATTTCAGTGATCATAGCAAAGAATTTCTCACTGTTTAGTTTCTCTAAATGTCTGTGACTACGATGACCCATTGGCACGAAGCCTCCCCTCCTCAGATTCCCTCTCCCAAAGTTGCTGTAGTCTGTGGGGAGAACAGAGGCTAGGCCGCGGTCTGCATGTCCGTCCGTGTCTGCAGGAAGTGGAAGTTGGCCGCGTCCGTCTGCAGCCCCTCAGCCCCTCAGTCAGGCTGCAGACTCGTGGTGCAGAGTGTTTACGACTGACTGGTTTTCTCCCCTTGGCCGCCTTGCTTCATTGCCAGAAGACCCAGAGTGTTAGCCCCAGACAGTCAGCCAGGCCCCGTCAAGGGAGAACTTCCGTTTTTCGAAAGGCTACTTCCCCTGCCACTGTTCTCTGTGTTCTGTGTCCAGAGGAACTTCTGTTGGCGCTTCGGACTCCCTTAACCCTGAGTGGCCCTTCTCTTTCTGCCAGCACATCCCCAGGTCCTCAAGCCATCACGGTGTCACAGACATGAGTCATAGTCAAGGACGCCCACCTTTCCTTCTGTGGATCGGCTGAAAAGCTTTTCCTCCGCTCCTGGAGAGAGTGTATGTAAATTGGTACTATTGCCGAGCATAGGTTGATAGGGTATGTCAGAAGCATTAGATGTTTTCACCTATGCAAATTCTATCCCAAGGAGGCATGTTTGGGAATTAGAGGAGTAGGAATTAGTTGAGCAGCTAAGGTTTATTATTAACCACCTCAGAATAGGTTGTTTTTGACAAACCCTCTTAAGGATATGGTGGCTTCATTGATAGCTCAGCTGGTAGAGAATCTGCCTGCAGTGTAGGAGACCCCAGTTTGATTCCTGGGACATAAGGTCCTGGAGAAGGGAATGGCCACTCACTCCAATATTCTTGCCTAGAGAATCCAATGGACAGAGGAGCCTGGTGGGCTACAATCCACAGGGTCACAAAGAGTTGGACACAACTGAGTGACTAAGCACACAGCTTCGGGTTACGTGTATATGTAACAAATATCTATATATAGGATAAAGACCACAAATGTTGCTGTATAGGGTAGCTGCTGCTGCTAAGTCGCTTCAGTCGTGTCCGACTCTGCAACCCCATAGACGGCAGCCCGTCCCAGGCTCCCCCTTCCCCGGACAGCAGTTGTGGGTAATTTTTCATTAACTGGATTTTTTTTCCTGAATTTCTCAATTTCCTATAAATGTCTTAATTCCCAGGAAGAAGTTAATAATGTATGATGAGTGATAAATTAATATTTGTTAAAGCAGGAGGCATTGTCACTCAGTGATGGGACGTTAAAGTCGCACTTGGGGGCAGGGACTCCTTAGGGCCTCCCAGCAACACCAGTG
This sequence comes from Madoqua kirkii, assembly GCA_006408675.1. NCBI lineage: Eukaryota > Metazoa > Chordata > Mammalia > Artiodactyla > Bovidae > Madoqua > Madoqua kirkii. The sequence goes on along the minus strand of SJYC01066587.1, from coordinate 455 downwards.
TCCGTGCTTCACGGGGTCAGTAGTTAAACAAAAGGAAATTTTTTGGAAAATTGGATGATTGTTTTACAGTGTTACATTGGTTTCTGCTGTTTAACCATGCAAACCAGTCATAACTATAGATACAGATACAGATATACTGGAGTTGGTAGCTATTTCCTTCTCCAGGGGATGTTCGCGACCCAGGGATCGAACCTGGCTTTCCTGCATTGAGAGTACAGGCAGACTGTTTTCTGTGTGAGCCAACAGGGAAGCCCAGATAGAGGTCTATATGTATCCCTTCCCTCGAGAGCCTCCCTGCCGCACATTCCACCCCTCTAGCTCCTCACGGAGCACCAGGCTGCTCTGCCAGGGCAGTACGGCAGTTTCCCACCAGCTGTCTATCTCACGCATGGTAAGTATGTGGATGCCAGCGACACTCTCAAGTCGTCCCACCCTCTCCACCACCCCCCACCCCC
>SJYC01066586.1:0-61895 GCA_006408675.1 Madoqua kirkii | reverse complement strand
GTCCGTGAGATCCTTCTCTATGTCTGGGTCTCAGGAAACTTTTCTCTTTTCAAATTTAGAAGGAAAAATAAGTCCCTTCTTATCTAGACTTAAGAATGGGTAAAAGATTTTAAATCCTAAAGCAATAGAATGAATCACAGAGGAAAAGACAGATTGGCTGCATAAAAAGCAAATTATATATTCAATACTTGGCATAAAAACATGAAGGCCATGGAAAGTGAGAAACATGTTTTCAACCAACACGATATGGGGTAACATATTTTAATATGCTTAATGGGGTAACATATTTTAATATGCTTAATCTCAGTTCCAGCTGCCACCTCTGTCTGAACAGGGATGGTTTCACCTCCCTGGTGGGGCATGTCCAATTTTATTAATAAGTCCAAGAGGGTTTTGATGTGCAGGTAGCAACAGTCTTCGTCCCATCCCCTGGAATTTTGTCCACCACCTACTGGTTTAACACAGACCTAGAAGTGGAAGGGGTTTGTTAAGAGACGCTAGTCAGAGAACACTTGATTGAAGTTTCCGAAAGAGAAAAGTAGAAAGAGAAATTAGTCCAGATATAAAGATCTTTGGGGGTCAGGTAGCTGCCAAGTTTGGTAGTTGGATTGCAATGTTGAGGAAGCCGAGTTGAGAGAAGCTGGTGGGCTCTGTGAGATTCAGTGTAGTTTCATGTTACTGCATGGAAGTGAAAATGAGAAAGCTGATTTTCAGAGCCTGAGTTCATGAATGGAGGGTGGTGACTGCTGGGGGGAAGAACCCAGCTCCCCTGAGTGGAGAGCAGTGCTTGGAGCTGGGGACAGACCAGATGTTAATCCATTGAAGCAGTCAGCTCAGGAGACTGAAAAGCAAGTGGACAGATTGTTACCAAAACCACTAGGTGCTGAGGGTTGTTTTTTTTTTAAATGGAGACTTCCTCATGGTTGATCTGAAAGACTCAATATTTTTGGAAAATATGACATGGTGGGTTTGGAGCAGCACTGGGGAGAAATGATTCAGACAAAGGCCTGCAGACAGTTTTGGGTGTAGGAAAAGCTTTGGATTGAAAGAGATGAGGGGGTTCATCTGTGTCTGAAAGGGGAAGAGCAAGAAACTGGTCTGGTGTCGGGTGCTGTGTGCGAGAGCTTTAAACACCAAGTACCATCCCAAATTCACGGCCAGCTAGTCTGGGGGATACAGACAGATCACAGTGTGAAGGAGTCACACACAGCGTCCTGGGGGACCCTTAGGTGCTGCAGCAGCTGAGGGTGGGGCGGTGAACAGGGCAGCCTTCACCTTCTTTACAGCCCTACTGTCTTCTCATTACTCATTTCTAAACCGCCCCTCCCTACCATGGTTCCATTCATCTTGGCATTCACTGAGGAACTACTTATTTTTATAGTGAGAGACTTTTAAAGGGCCTGTAGAAAAATTGGAGTAGAGCCAGTAACCAAGCAGCCCAGCCAGGAAAGGTTGCTTAGTGCCCCGTGGGTCACGAAGTCAGTCTTCAGGGTTTTAGCAACAAAATCTCAGCTCTGGGGCTCTAGTGACAAGGCCTGAGAGCTGGGAAGTTGCCCCATAGACAACAGGAAGTTGCTGCAGATTCATTTCTGTGCCAAGATGCTATTTGGATTCTAAAAGGTAAGACAAAGCACTTCCTGGTCAACACATTGCCATCCTCAACTGCAGTTTCCCAAAGTGATAAGCCAGTTCTTACAGCCTGGCCAGCTTCTTTCTACCAGGACAGTAGATTAAAATGTCCCCAAAGACCACAAGGTAGATATCCGCATGTAGGCCCTGAGCACCTGATTTCTCACCCCTCTTACAGGGCGACCAGCCATTTGAACAGCCTTGTAACTGGTTCCTCTACCTCTAACCCTACCCGCCTCTTCCCTTTTTTGCTTCCAGAGTGACATTTTTCAGAATAGAATCTGTCAGGTCTCTGGGGGAGATACAAATGCTTCCCCTCTTGCCTCCAGCTCTTCAGCCCCCCTGTATGAGAGCCCCTTTGACTGACCCCTGCCTCCCACCCACCCCACCTGGCTCCTGTCTCCTCTCTCACAGCCTATAAATTACTCATGTCAGCTCCAGCTTGGAAATAACGTCCATATTCCAGCTACTTCTCACAGCCCCACTGTAACCCTGGTAGATCATGCCCCGTTCCTCTCTGAAACAAACTGACCTGTATTATGTTTTCCCAAGAAACAGAACTAACAGACGTGTTCATATATGTATATAGTGAGAGGTTTATCAACAATGGGCTCACGTGATTGCAGAGGCCAAAATCCCCATATCTCCAGTCAGCTGACTGGAGACCCAGTGTTTCAGTTTTGAGTCCAAAGGCAGCAGAACAGTGCTAAGTCAGGCAAGGAGTTCGGTCTTACTCAGCCTTTTCTATTCTAGTCTGATCTTCAACTGATTGGATGAGGCCCACCCACACTGGGGAGGGCAGTCTGCTTTCCTCAGTCCACTGATTGAAATGTGCATCTCACCCGGAAACACCTGCACAGACACACCCAGGATAACACCTGACCAAATATCTAGGTACCCTGTGACCCAGTCAAGCTGGCGCATAAAAATTAACCATCATGTCTTCCTCACCAAGCTTCTTCTTGTTCCCCACTTCAGTCTGTTCTTGGCACCGCAGCCAAAGTGACCTTTTAAGATACTAAGGCAGGGTTGGGTAAACAAAAGCCCACAGGCCATATCCTGCCTGATGGAAGTTTCTGTATAATCCACAAACTAAGAAGTGGTTGTGGGTTTGTTTTTGTTTTGTTTTGTTTTGCATTTTTAAATGGCTGTAAGAAAACAGCAAACACACAGAAAAGAACAGTGACAAGTAAAAATTGTATCAAATTCAAGTTTTAGTGTCCCCTAATTTTATTGGAACATGACCACACCCATTTGAGCAGCATCTGTGGCTGTTTTCACTAAACATCCTCAGAGTTGAGTAGGTACAGGCGACCCGCTGGCTGCAAAGCCTGAAATTTGCAATCCGGCCCTTTTAGAAAAAGTAGACTGACTCCTGTTTGTAGGTTCCAAACCTTCCATGGCTTTTCATCCCACTCAGAATAAAAAGCTGGAAAATCCTCAAGGCTGGCCCTTGGCTTCCTGACCTCCTCTCTCCTAATGTTCTGTTTGTCAGAGGCCTCCTACCTCTGAGTTTCCACCTGTGCTATTCTCTCAGGACCACCCCTCCTTCCCCCACCCTCAGTATCTGCAGAGCTCCTAACGCCTGTTACCACCAACCAGCTCTATCAACTCAAAGTTTCTGTCTCTCCCAAATGGAATGAGGACAGGACCAGTACTTGACACTAGTATCTCTAGAATCTGGCATATGCTGTTAAACATTTGTTGAATGAGTGAATTGAAAATACAGACATTACGGAGATGAAGGTGCCTAGTGGAATATCTGGGCAACGGTACTTTTAAGATTTGATTGCCGTCTGCCCTTAAGGACCAGACCCTGTGCCAGCCACTGTCCAGCTTAGGGCTGATCCAGTGAGCCCTAGAGAGTCCCTCTTCTTTCTGAAGGACTGGCTCACTCTGTAGGCTTCCATTGAAAGCAGCTGGCTCCTGGGGCCTCCCGGAGATGGAGCCAGAATCGGGCTGAAGGTCAACTCCCTGAAGTTCTGTTCTCATTGAGAAGGGGAATTGTTGCAGGAAGAGACCCCTTCCAGGGCCCAAGGGTCGGCTCTTGTCTAGCACTCGGTAGTGAATTGTCCTAGGAGACAGAGGTGCTGATGAAGAGACTTTATTGGGAAGGGGTTCCAGCTCCCCGGGTGGAGAGCAGCAGGGTAAGGGAACCCAGGAGAACTGTTCTGCTAGGTAGCTGACAGTTTTTATGGTGATGGGGTTAGTTTCTGGGTTGTCTCTGGCCAATCATTCTGACTTAGGGTCCTTCTTGGTGGCAGAAGGACCACCGAGATGTGGTCCTTCTTGGTGTGGGCCTAGAAGCCAAGGCGGATTCCAGCAAGGATCCGGGAGGTTCACAGGAAGTATGGACTGGCGTCTGCTCTCTCCTCTTCACCCTTCCCGAATTCTCACTGGTGGTAGCTTGGTAGTTCTGTGTTCATTACCGGAACCTCCTGTTGTAAGATAACTCCTACAAGTGGTTACTATCAGGCCAGGCCAGGGTGGGCAGTTTCCGTCAGTGTTTCCCCTAACAATGATGTCCTGGCTCTGGTGGGCCTTAAATTGGCCATTTCCCCCTTCAGACATTCAAATCAGCAAATGGCATTCTGTGAACCCTCCTTTGTGTCCACGAGGGTGTTGGGGGAAGGGGATGGGAGGGGCAGGCATTTGGGTGTAGTCCCTTCTGCCTCTCCAGGGCAGGACCTTTTGTTACAATATCTCTGTTCTCTATTTTAGGAGACCTTTGTTTTCACTTGAACCAAGGGTCCCATGGCAGGTAAATTTGAAAACTTCCTTAAGGACCAGACCCTGTGCCAGCCACTGTCCAGCTTAGGGCTGATCCAGTGAGCCCTAGAGAGTCCCTCTTCTTTCTGAAGGACTGGCTCACTCTGTAGGCTTCCATTGAAAGCAGCTGGCTCCTGGGGCCTCCCGGAGATGGAGCCAGAATCGGGCTGAAGGTCAACTCCCTGAAGTTCTGTTCTCATTGAGAAGGGGAATTGTTGCAGGAAGAGACCCCTTCCAGGGCCCAAGGGTCGGCTCTTGTCTAGCACTCGGTAGTGAATTGTCCTAGGAGACAGAGGTGCTGATGAAGAGACTTTATTGGGAAGGGGTTCCAGCTCCCCGGGTGGAGAGCAGCAGGGTAAGGGAACCCAGGAGAACTGTTCTGCTAGGTAGCTGACAGTTTTTATGGTGATGGGGTTAGTTTCTGGGTTGTCTCTGGCCAATCATTCTGACTTAGGGTCCTTCTTGGTGGCAGAAGGACCACCGAGATGTGGTCCTTCTTGGTGTGGGCCTAGAAGCCAAGGCGGATTCCAGCAAGGATGCCGGGAGGTTCACAGGAAGTATGGACTGGCGTCTGCTCTCTCCTCTTCACCCTTCCCGAATTCTCACTGGTGGTAGCTTGGTAGTTCTGTGTTCATTACCGGAACCTCCTGTTGTAAGATAACTCCTACAAGTGGTTACTATCAGGCCAGGCCAGGGTGGGCAGTTTCCGTCAGTGTTTCCCCTAACAATGATGTCCTGGCTCTGGTGGGCCTTAAATTGGCCATTTCCCCCTTCAGACATTCAAATCAGCAAATGGCATTCTGTGAACCCTCCTTTGTGTCCACGAGGGTGTTGGGGGAAGGGGATGGGAGGGGCAGGCATTTGGGTGTAGTCCCTTCTGCCTCTCCAGGGCAGGACCTTTTGTTACAATATCTCTGTTCTCTATTTTAGGAGACCTTTGTTTTCACTTGAACCAAGGGTCCCATGGCAGGTAAATTTGAAAACTGCTGCGTCTTCAGCTGTGCCACGCTCAGTCATTCAGCCGTGTCTGAATCTGCGACCCCGTGGACTGGAGCCTGCCAAGCTCCTCTGTCCATGGGATTCTCCAGGCAAGAATACTGGAGTGGGTTGCCATTTCCTATCCCAGGGGATCTTCCCGACCCAGGGATTGAACCTGCATCTCTTAATGTCTCCTGCACTGGCAGGCGGGTTCTTTACCACTAGTGCCACCTGGGAAGCCAGACTCCTGTTTGTCTGAAAGAAAGCCAGAGGCTTTGCTATCTGGCCCACCTGGGCTCCGATCCCCTGGGCCCTTCCCTGGGCCCCAGTTTCCTCAGTGGCACAATGGCCACTTAAAAGGCAGGCATGATTCTATGAGACGCCACCCCCGTTATCCTGCAGTTTCCTCCATTTTTAGGGAGATGGACGTAGGGTCACGCAGGAAGTGGACATTTTCTGGGGGAGGGCCCCAGTGAGTCCCCAGCAAATTGCAAAGATGATTAAATCTCAGCTACTCCTGGCCTTTCAGATACAGTCCCTGCTTCTCCACATAGTTCCAGAATTCCACAAGTTTTGTCTGTTTGTTTTTCTTTTCTCATTTTCTTCAGTAAGTGACCAGCATATGTCTGGTAAATACCAGGTTGAGGCTAAATTCTGCTGACTTTGGCCACCTAGTGCTTCCTCTCTTTGTCTCTGTGGTATTGTTTCATAAGAACAGTGTTCCCCACCCAGAAAAAACTAAGGAACCAAATGCAGCCATACGATGGTCCTTCCCACAAGCAGAGCCGTACAGGTGGCGGTGAGGCTGCTGGGACGGGGCGCCCAGCGTGTGACTGTGGCCGTCACCACGTGGTGGCTTCAGCACTCTCACCCATCTCCAGCGGCAACACGACGGCATTTAGCCCCCAGATGAGTATTTAGGAATGTCCCAGTGTAAGAAGGTTGCGGGCCGTTTGGATAGCAGATCCTTAGTTCAGCTGGGGACCCAAGGAGCCACTCCATCCACTTTAAGACAAGGCTGCTCCAAGCTTTAGTTAATGTTCAGGGACACATTTTCCCCAGAAGACCCCTAAATGGGCCTCGGTTCCCAGTCTAGCTCATCCCTCACTCTGACAGAGGAAATTACCACTCAGTGGCTTTGCCGGTTGCAATTCTCGCCCCAGCTCATGTCTTGGTGGGGAGTGACGGGAAGTCCTGCATACCCTTTGCGCACATCGGTGGCCCTGCCTGCTGTCAGGCCTTGACGGAGTCTTTCCATTGTTTAGCACTAAGCATTCAAGTCTCTGTTTTTCAGATGAGCCAGCCTCAGAAAGCTCACGTGAATTCCTTAACGCCACACAGCAGATATGAAGCAAAGACCCGGTTCTGCTGATCCTTAGGCCTGTGTTTCCTACCAGGCCATGTTTAGTGCCCCTGCCTAGTGGCTTTTGGCGTGACCGCTAACCTGAAGGCCCCAAGAGGACAAGGACAAGTATGTTCCCTGCTGGTGGCTCATCCCAGTGCCGCTTGTCAGGGCTCAATAACTGTGTCCAGTACTGAGAGAGCCAGAAGCGTAGACTTAAGTGGACCAGTGTTTCATTCTGCCCCTGGGTGGGGACCAGGTGGGCCCTTCTCCAATCTGGTTCTCCTTATAGCCAGTGACTTCTATTTTTCTAGATCAAGGATCAACAAACTGCAGCCTGTGCGACAAATCTGGCCCTGCATCTGGTTTTGTAAATAAAGTTTTATTGACACACAGCCATGCTCATTTGTTTGCATATGGACCGTGTTACAACTGCAGAGTTGAATAGTGGCTGACAGATCCACAAAGCTGAAAAGCTTTGCTTTCTGGAATTTTACAGAAAAAGCTCCCTGATCCTATTCTAGGGAATGAATTGTTCTCTGAGAGTTTAGTCTGTGATGTGAGCAGGTCCCTAAATCCCCTCCAGAGAATCTTCCGTGGAGATCTTCCACAGTCAGCCTGAGGAACATTTCAAGAATGTTGGCCCCATTGCTGCAGCCAGGGGGACATTGGGGAACCTGACAAACAAGGGTGGGGGTGGGAGGAACTGACCCCCCAAATCCCATAAGGATAGAAGCAGTCAAAAACTGCAGCTTGTCCAGCCATCCTGAAATACAGGGTGTCTGAAAGTCCTTGTAACTGTTTCGAGCCTATTTCCTGATAATAAAGCTGACATACACATCATTATATATACTTTTCTATTTAAAAATACAGAAAAAAAATATTCAGCAAGAAAGGGCCACTGTTACGCTTACAGGGCGCTGAGGCTTCTCCTTCAGTCCATCCACTAAGCAACCACATCCAGTTGAAAGTATGCTGTTTGTACACTTTTTACACCCTCCGTTTGGATAGCAGATCCTTAGTTCAGCTGGGGACCCAAGGAGCCACTCCATCCACTTTAAGACAAGGCTGCTCCAAGCTTTAGTTAATGTTCAGGGACACATTTTCCCCAGAAGACCCCTAAATGGGCCTCGGTTCCCAGTCTAGCTCATCCCTGCACTCTGACAGAGGAAATTACCACTCAGTGGCTTTGCCGGTTGCAATTCTCGCCCCAGCTCATGTCTTGGTGGGGAGTGACGGGAAGTCCTGCATACCCTTTGCGCACATCGGTGGCCCTGCCTGCTGTCAGGCCTTGACGGAGTCTTTCCATTGTTTAGCACTAAGCATTCAAGTCTCTGTTTTTCAGATGAGCCAGCCTCAGAAAGCTCACGTGAATTCCTTAACGCCACACAGCAGATATGAAGCAAAGACCCGGTTCTGCTGATCCTTAGGCCTGTGTTTCCTACCAGGCCATGTTTAGTGCCCCTGCCTAGTGGCTTTTGGCGTGACCGCTAACCTGAAGGCCCCAAGAGGACAAGGACAAGTATGTTCCCTGCTGGTGGCTCATCCCAGTGCCGCTTGTCAGGGCTCAATAACTGTGTCCAGTACTGAGAGAGCCAGAAGCGTAGACTTAAGTGGACCAGTGTTTCATTCTGCCCCTGGGTGGGGACCAGGTGGGCCCTTCTCCAATCTGGTTCTCCTTATAGCCAGTGACTTCTATTTTTCTAGATCAAGGATCAGCAAACTGCAGCCTGTGCGACAAATCTGGCCCTGCATCTGGTTTTGTAAATAAAGTTTTATTGACACACAGCCATGCTCATTTGTTTGCATATGGACCGTGTTACAACTGCAGAGTTGAATAGTGGCTGACAGATCCACAAAGCTGAAAAGCTTTGCTTTCTGGAATTTTACAGAAAAAGCTCCCTGATCCTATTCTAGGGAATGAATTGTTCTCTGAGAGTTTAGTCTGTGATGTGAGCAGGTCCCTAAATCCCCTCCAGAGAATCTTCCGTGGAGATCTTCCACAGTCAGCCTGAGGAACATTTCAAGAATGTTGGCCCCATTGCTGCAGCCAGGGGGACATTGGGGAACCTGACAAACAAGGGTGGGGGTGGGAGGAACTGACCCCCCAAATCCCATAAGGATAGAAGCAGTCAAAAACTGCAGCTTGTCCAGCCATCCTGAAATACAGGGTGTCTGTAAAGTCCTTGTAACTGTTTCGAGCCTATTTCCTGATAATAAAGCTGACATACACATCATTATATATACTTTTCTATTTAAAAATACAGAAAAAAAATATTCAGCAAGAAAGGGCCACTGTTACGCTTACAGGGCGCTGAGGCTTCTCCTTCAGTCCATCCACTAAGCAACCACATCCAGTTGAAAGTATGCTGTTTGTACACTTTTTACACCCCGTCCTTTTCACCTAACAAGGTACAAGTGCTTTTACACACATTTAGCATAAATGTGTCAGACTCTTTGTGACCCCATGGACTGTAGCCTACCAGGCTCCTCCCTCCATGGGGTTCTCCAGGCAAGAGTACTGGAGTGGGTTGCCATTGCCTTCTCCAGGGGATCTTCTTGACCCAGGGATTGAACCCGGGTCTCCTGCCTTCCAGGCAGATGCTGAGCCACTGTGACTTTAACCCCTGTATCATTATCCCATCAAAGGACAGGTTTCCATACTGTGGGATTTGTGTGTTTCTTACCGATATTTCTCTTGGGTGAAATGTTGTTGCTTCGATCTCCAAAGACATTTGGAGTACTTTTCTGGGCTCCAGCTGCAGAAGTGGAAACCCACTCGCTCTGCATGCTTGCATCTCACTGTTGTGTAGGCGCTGTAATCACGCTGTTATGGTTTCCGCACAGACGCCGAGAACCAGCATCCTCTTAGTACTGTTTGCTCCTCTACCAGGCAGACTTAGCAGCACAAGTCTTACCTTGACGTAGCTGACCTGCTGCTACGTTACTACTTTCCTCCTCACATAGAGCACTTGCTGGGTATGGAGAAGATTGACCAGCACTCTAATACTCAGCCGGCACCAACGCGAGCCAGGGGCGTAGACTGGGGGCCTGCCTGGACTCTGCCACTGACTCTGTGTGACCGTGAACAAGGCACAGCTTCGCTTTGAGCCTCAGCATGCTAAACTCCAAAGGCTGCTGTGAGCCTACAAGCACACAGATACAGAGAGTCTGGTGCTTAGGAGAAGCCAAGGCTATGTTAAGCTTCTGTATTTGAAGGCTTTGCAGGAGAGGAAGCCGAGGCTCCGGAGAAGTGACTTGCCTGGGTCAGTCAGCTTGTAACAGGCCAGTTGCTAGGTCCCTGATGCTGTGAGTGGTCCCTTCTGGGTCACTGCTCCTGGATGGTTTTTCAAAGCTCACAGGGGCATAAGGGCCCAGGGCCAGCCTGTGGAAGAATTAACTTTTCTTTCAGCTGTGCCAGAATCTTCTGAGAAGCAGCTTGAAGCTGCACAGGGGCCAGGGAGGAAAGGAGGTGTCTGGGGGACGTGGGGCCCTACCTCTGCTTGCTCTGGACCCCCTGGCCAATACCGCACCCCAATTCCACAGGTGGGGCCAACAGCCTCCGGCACCCCATTCACAATTAAATGACCAGGTCCCCTGGCCCTGTGGCTTGAGAGGGCTGCTCCCTGCCCTAGGATGATCAACTTGTCCCAGTTTAGCCTGGGACTGACCCAGTTTTAACACTACAAATCCCACATCCCAGGGGCTCCTTCAGCTCCAGCAGGCCTGCCTCATTGATCACCCTCTGTGTAGACTGTCATCCCTGAGCCAGACTCTCATGGGGTCTTTCCTGCTGCAAAGTCAGGGCTGCTCCCCTCTCCACCCCGGCAGGTGGGCGATTGCCCCGTTCGTTCCCATCACAGCCTTCCTTCTGTCTCTCTGACTTGGCCATTAGCATCCGCCCCTAGTTCTTGGACAAACTTCCATCTTTGGAGGGCTTCCTGTTTTATGGGTCACGCACTGGAACCTGGGTGGGGGAAGGCACCCTGGGGTCACACAGGTCTCTGACTCCTGGGCAGTGTTGTCCCCTGACCTCTGCGTCTTGAGGACCTCGTCATTGACTTCACACCGGTGGGCCAGGTGATGGGCTCTGGTTCGGGATGACCTGGGGTTTGAGGTGGACATCTGGGGCCGAGCCTAGCAGAGGGACTGCCCCGCCTCCAATGGGCTTGTGAACCCCAGCCGGAAGACATGTATTAATATCTGGAATGCTTATGATCGGGGCATAGCCTTCCTCCCTTGGGTGAGGTGTTCAGAGTTTCTCAGGCCCTGCCTGTGAGGGCTGGCTGTTCCCACACCTGCTGAGGAGGAGCAAGAATCTCTGAGTGTCTCCCTTCTTCTTTGGGGGCTTCAGTTTCCCTGCCTGTACAGACTGAGTGTGTTTGGGTCCCCTGCTGGCTGTAGCTTCCCAAAGTGATCAAGATTCTGTCATGTGAACACCCCCTGGGGGTCTCATTTTCAGTTTAAGACATGCCAGGATGTGGTCCTCTCTGTGCATGTGTCCTGAGCCCCACCTTGTATTAATACAAAGGCACTGGGCAGACCCTGGAAGCAGCCCTCCCTGTTCCTTGCCCTCCTTGAGAGTCTGTGCATTCTCAGGCCTCCCAGCCTGGGCTCCCAGCTCTGCGCTCTCCTTGGGATGTTGCCTTCTCCCTGGGCTACTTGTCCTCTCAGTGGCCACTTCTCCTTGTAAGGTCTCATGTCAGCTCCCTCCCCTGCCCAAGGTAGGTTTGGGGCCCCTCCCTGGCTCATCCAGGGGTGACATGACCACACCACTCTGTCCTAATGATCTGTTTACTTGTTGACTTGCTGGCTTCCTCATCAGGTGAACAGCCACAAGAAGGCCAGAGCCCAGAATTACTTGCCTAAGGGTCTGAGAGCAAAGATGATGGGGTGTCAGAGTTGGCTAAAGAACCAAAACAGGAAAGAGAAATAGACAGAACCTGCCTTCGTGGTTTTTGCAGTCTGTCTCCCCAGAGAGGTTCTTGATTACAGCTAAAAGGACCACTTGGGCACTTTCGAGAGATTCTTGGATCTCCAAAGAATGGTTACGTTTGATTTGCAAAGCTCAGGAAGATCTGTGATTTGAGTCTCCCCCACCCCCAATGCTTTTCTTGGCCAAGAATCGAGAACCATCCTCCTTTGCATCTGGTCAATCCCTCCCTCCCAGGGCGGGGTGCCTTCTCATCCCCACCCTCCATGCCCGTGGTAATACTGTGGCCTTTCTCAACTTGCACCTCCTCCCAACTACTACCCCACAAGTTCCCGTGTGGTTCTAGGTGTTTTCACGGTTACAGGAACCTGAGAGGGACCTCAGGCTCCGCGCGGGGGGCCCTGTCTCCCACTCTCCACCAGGCTTGATCGACGTCTCCGGAGCTGTCACAAACAAGGGGGTGTGGGCTGTCACGTGGCTTTGAGTAACGACACTCTCGCTTCCTTCTTTTACACACGGCCGTTGGGGGTTGGCGCGATCCAAGACCACGGCAGGGGTGCCACAGCTGTGCTCGGCAGCACAGGCTGCGTCCTTGTCGCTAAAGCAGAGGAACCACTTCTCCTGGGCCCACGAGGTGGCTGCCCATGGTCTGCTGAGCACGGTAAGTGCCAGCTTGCAAAACCACGGGCAGTGGCTGGGTGGTAGAGTCCCCAGGGGCCAGCAGGCCTGCCTGACAGACAAGGGCAGGCTGGGGGCCAGCCCCGGGCAGGGCCTGAGCTGCAGCCCCTGGAAAGGGCATCCCAGCACTCTGGGCACACGGCATTGAGGTGTGCCTAGAGTTCATAGCTTAATTCTGCTGTCTCTTCTGGGTCCTACCCCCCTCAACTTTCATCTGTCCCTTCCCACGAGTTTTGCCAGCAACTGCTGGCTTGGGGGTTACTGTGAATTTTTTTTTTTTTTTTTAATGGAGAAATCAGGAATATTTCCCTAAAAATCATCCTACCCCTTCATGGGTGGGAAACCAAGAACCAGGGAAGAGATTTGCTCAGGGTGTGGATCCATTTAAAATAGCATTTTCCAGACCTGTGTTCTTCACATTTTTATAGGACTGAGGAAGGGATGCGTGTGCACAGCAAATTGTTAAAATATTAGAATTAAGAAACTACTGCTAGCCAAAGAGAAAGTCAGAATAATGATGAGGATATTCCTGTTTTGTGTCTGGAGTGCTTTAGGGGCATATAAGGGCATGGTGGGGGGCTGGTGGCTCAAGCAGTGTCCCCCTATACACACACATGCACAGAGAGAGGAAAGGATCAGGGCCGGTAGGCTCTGGTTGCCTGGAATTCTTTGTTTCTCGGAATGTGGCTCCCCTTACCTCAGGGAGGCCACACCCTGCATGGTAGACGTCTTCCTCACCCGGCAGACCCAAGTTTCAGGGAGACTGAAACTGAACAGAAAGGGCTGGGCTGCAGGGTGAGCACCGCCTGGGAACCTCAGCCTTCAGAGGGGTCAGGGAGTCATGTGAGAACTCTGCGCCCCCTTTTAACAGATGAAGAAACCAAGGCTTAGAGGGGTGAAGCAGCTGCCCATGGTGGCGCGGCTGGGAGTGGGGGGCCAGGCTTGCGCTTGTGGTGGGCCCATCTGGGGCCCACAGAGATCCCAGGTTTTGGTCTCTCGGTCTCCTTTTGCTGAGCTGGAGCAGGCGGAGGGTGGGTGTGGCCTCTGGCCCGAAGGAAATAGGGTTGTTACTGGTTTTGCTGCTGACTGCAAGCCAGGACATTCCATGGAGAGACAAGGTGTTGGTACAAGGAAGAGCAACTTTATCCGGAAAGCCAGTTGGCTGAGAAGACGGCCCGCTAGTGTCCCAGAGAACCATCTTACCTGAGTTAGGATCTAGGCTTCTTTTATACTAAAAGGGGGGGTGGTGGGGTGGCTGGTTGATGCAAACTTCTTGGAGTTGGAATCCTTTGTTCTTGCAGCTGTCCACAAGACAGAGGTTTATAGGTTTATAAACCTCTATCAAGACAATTGTTATTTTTTGTTCGGCAACTTTTTATTCTCTATATGAATGGAAAACTGTTATATCTTTAAAGGTCAAGTCTGGGAGGCAGAGCCTTGAGAAACAGTATGTGTATTTCTGGCTATAGGTGACAATTTTTTTTTTTTTCTTTACAAAAGTGCAGAGCCAGAAGGCCTAACCAGAGGCAACAGAATACGAAGGTTAGAGCTAACGGAATAGATCTAACGAGTCAGGTTTGTTCTTCCCTTCCCCCTATACACACACATGCACAGAGACGAGGAAAGGATCAGGGCCGGTAGGCTCTGGTTGCCTGGAATTCTTTGTTTCTCGGAATGTGGCTCCCCTTACCTCAGGGAGGCCACACCCTGCATGGTAGACGTCTTCCTCACCCGGCAGACCCAAGTTTCAGGGAGACTGAAACTGAACAGAAAGGGCTGGGCTGCAGGGTGAGCACCGCCTGGGAACCTCAGCCTTCAGAGGGGTCAGGGAGTCATGTGAGAACTCTGCGCCCCCTTTTAACAGATGAAGAAACCAAGGCTTAGAGGGGTGAAGCAGCTGCCCATGGTGGCGCGGCTGGGAGTGGGGGGCCAGGCTTGCGCTTGTGGTGGGCCCATCTGGGGCCCACAGAGATCCCAGGTTTTGGTCTCTCGGTCTCCTTTTGCTGAGCTGGAGCAGGCGGAGGGTGGGTGTGGCCTCTGGCCCGAAGGAAATAGGGTTGTTACTGGTTTTGCTGCTGACTGCAAGCCAGGACATTCCATGGAGAGACAAGGTGTTGGTACAAGGAAGAGCAACTTTATCCGGAAAGCCAGTTGGCTGAGAAGACGGCCCGCTAGTGTCCCAGAGAACCATCTTACCTGAGTTAGGATCCAGGCTTCTTTTATACTAAAAGGGGGGGTGGTGGGGTGGCTGGTTGATGCAAACTTCTTGGAGTTGGAATCCTTTGTTCTTGCAGCTGTCCACAAGACAGAGGTTTATAGGTTTATAAACCTCTATCAAGACAATTGTTATTTTTTGTTCGGCAACTTTTTATTCTCTATATGAATGGAAAACTGTTATATCTTTAAAGGTCAAGTCTGGGAGGCAGAGCCTTGAGAAACAGTATGTGTATTTCTGGCTATAGGTGACAATTTTTTTTTTTTTCTTTACAAAAGTGCAGAGCCAGAAGGCCTAACCAGAGGCAACAGAATACGAAGGTTAGAGCTAACGGAATAGATCTAACGAGTCAGGTTTGTTCTTCCCTGGTACAGTTCCCTGCTGTCCATGTCCATTCCACAATGTTGGCGGCGGTGGGGGTGGGGAGAGTGGGGGAAGGGGAGGGTCGGTGATCACCCTGGCTACTTCCTGCTGAACAAGGGTAAGGAAGGGGTGATGGTGGACTGGAATGTCTCAGCTTGACACTGGAAGTGTTCCCAAGGCCTGGGCCAAGCATAAGCCGTTTGCATTACGAGGACACTGCCCCGCCTTTTCACAGTCCTGCCACACTTAGACAAGCGGACTCCCCAAGTGGCTCAGCCTGCCAATGCAGAACCTGAAGGAGACGTGAGTTTGATTTCTGGGTTGGGAAGATTCCCTTGGAGGAGGAAATGGCAACCTGCTCCAATTCTCTCACCTGGAGAATCCCATGGACCGAGGAACCTGGCAGGTTACAGTCCATAACGTCACAAAGAGTTGAACACCACTGAGTGAGCGTGTATGCACACTTAGACAAGCACTTGAACACACACATGTGTGTGTATGTATGTACAATTCCACTTTACCTATATATAAACTCTAGCACTTGAGGGCACCCAGGCTGCTCTGCCGGGTGCTATCTGTATATTTCCCCTGTTGGCCACACTTGGACAGAGCTTGATTAAAGCATTTCCTTTCCAGCAAGTACCAGTGAAATGAGAGAGTGAAGTCCTCATTACTTATATGGTAGGAGGCTGACTTGAAACAGCGACGTAAGCTCTAATGGATCGCAAGGCCGAGTCTGTGGACCTATTGGCTACAGGTTCTCCTGGTCAGCAGAATACCAGGAATCCAATATTTCAAAAGGGCTTAATTTAAGCTTGCTTCTGGGAACCACTCTAATCCATTGCAGGGCAACTGGCAAGGCCTTATCCCTAGGTACATGAGTAGTTTCCAATCAATATGATACTTGGCTTACATTTGTAGATACAAGCAAGCACGCTGTCACTGATGTTAGGCAATACAGATTGGAGGATAGTTTGCCTTTCTTGGGACGCCATTGGCCCATACTTCTGGTCTTACCTTTCTGTAGACATCAGGGAGATCATCTAAGTTTTGTCCATTTTTCTGAGTTTTCTAGGAGAGTTCTCTGTAGGTTTCAAAGCAGGTTTTGGTGGGACTCTGATATCTAGTGGTCCTGTGGGAAAACGTCACTTGAGCATATAGTTTAGAGGTGATCTTGGCCTAGGATGAGGATAGGGAATTCAGGCATGTACAAGAAACTATATTTAATATCAGATTTCCTAGTTGGCCTTCCAGTGGTTGTGAAAATGATTATCTCTGTACTTCCCCTGACACCCCAGGGACTCAAGTAGACTAGGAGTTTCTCTGTGCTAACTGAGTTTCAGTTCAGTTCAGTTGCTCAGTCATGTCCAACTCTTTGTGACCCCATGGACTACAGCACACCAGGCCTCTCTGTCCATCACCAGCTCCCAGAGTTTACTCAAACTCATGTCCATTGAGTCAGTGATGCCATCCAGCCATCTCATCCTCTGTCGTCCCCTTCTCCTCCCGCCCTCAATCTTTCCCAGCATCAGGGTCTTTTCAACAACTAAACAGTATTTACTATGGAGTTTGTTTCCCCCGTACCTACAGAAAATCAACCTGTTTGCTACTTATTGTCAGTTTTACCCAGGGCTCCTGTGGGGATACTTGAATTGAGTATGTAAATCCAGAGGAGCCTCAGGCCTCTTCATTCATCATCTGAACATTCCTGTCTACCCTCTGTCTGATAGGCCCCACTCCTATCCACTTCTAGCCCTCCTTTAAAAACTGTTTCTTTATTGAAGTATAGTTGGTTTACAACATTATGTTGTTTTCAAGTATATAATACAGTGATTCAGTTATACATATATTTGTCTATATCCTTTTTCAGATTCTTTTCCCGTATAGGTTATTACAGAATACTCAGTATAGCTCTCTGTACTATACAGCAGGTTCTTGTTGTTTATTTTATATATAGCAGTATATGTAAATGTTAATTGCATATTCTTATTCCTTCCCAACCCCCTTTCCCTTTAGTAACCACAGATTTGTTTTCTATATCTGTAGGTCTATTTCTGTTTTATAAAAAGGTTATTTTTTTTGAGATTCCACAGATAAAGATAATGGTATGTTTTTCTTTCTCTATATAGCTTACATCACCTGGTATGATAATCTCTAGGTCCCTGCATATTGTTACAACTGGCATTATTTTGTTCTTTTTTAATGGCTGAGTAGTATTCCATTGTGTATGTGTGTATGCAATACATACGTACACACCACATTTTTTTTAAGTAATTTTTTTTTTATTGAAGGATAATTGCTGTACAGAATTTTGCTGTTTTCTGTCAAACCCCAACATGAATCAGTCATGCTGCTGCCACTGCTAAGTTGCTTTAGTCGTGTCTGACTCTCTGCAGCCCCAGAGACGGCAGCCCACCAGGCTCCCTGTTCCTGGGATTCTCCAGGCAAGAACACTGGAGTGGGTTGCCATAGGTACACATATATCCCCTCCCTTTTGAGACTCACTGCCATCTGCCTCCCCATCCCACCCCTCTAGGTTGACACGGAGCCCCTGTTTGAGTTTCCTGAGCCAGACAGCAAATTCCCGTTGGCTATCAATCCTACACATGGTGATGTGAGTTTCCATGTGACTCTTTCCATACAGCTCACCCTCTCCTCCCCTCTCCCCATGCTCCTGAGTCTGTTCTCTATGTCTGTTTCTCCACTGTTGCCCTGTAAATAAATTCTTTAGTACCTTTTTTCTAGACTCTGTATATATGTCTTGCTGCTGCTGCTGCTGCTAAGTCGCTTCAGTCGTGTCCGACTCTGTGCGACCCCATAGATGGCAGCACACCCGGCTCTCCCGTCCCTGGGATTCTCCAGGCAAGAGTACTGGAGTGGGTTGCCATTGCCTTCTCCAATGCATGAAAGTGAAGAGTGAAAGTGAAGTAGGGTCCAGCTCCTAGCGATCCCGTGGGCTGCAGCCTACTACAGGCTCCTCCATCCGTGGGACCTTCCTGGCAAGAGTACTGGAGTGGGTTGCCATTGCCTTCTCTGGTGTATATGTCTTAGAATATGGTATTTATCTTTCTCTTTCTGACTCACTTCATTCTGTATAATAGGTTCTAGGTTCATCCACCTCCTTAGAACTGACTCAAATGCATTCCTTTTTATGTGTGTATGTGTATATATACACGTGCACACACCACATCTTTATCCATTCGTCAGTGAACATTTAGCTTGCTTCCATGCCTTTAGCCCTCTTTTTCTTTAATTTCAGGCCCTTCCCCCGCGTCCTTTCTCTTTACAATAAGTCCATTGTTTCCTACGTAGTGCTGGCTTACCTTTCTTAGAGCCTCCTGCCTTTCAGGAATCTAACACAGCCGTTAGAAAAAGAGCATTTCACCTTGGTCTTCTTTTGTCTCTGTCTGTTCTCTGCTGTTGAATACCTCAAAAGCAACGTCTACCAACTGAGAGTTTGTTCTAAAGGCACCGTCTAAGTTTTACAACTTTCTCCTGATATCTGGGGCACGTAGCCCCATAAAGTTCGCCTTTTCCTTTCTAGTGTTTTCGGGGCCCTCAGGATCTGCAATTTTATAGTCTGATAAATTCTTCCACCAGATTTAGAGAGGCCTTCATTTGATTTGTGCTGAATTTCTTGAACTTTTTCCGACTCTTGTTTTGGGACCCGTATTTGAAGCCCTGCCAAGATGCACTTACGGCAGCGCTCTAACAAGGGCATTGGGAATTCCTGGGGGCTCAGTGGTTAGGACTCAGCATTTCACTTCTGTGGCTCCGGGTTTGATGTCTGGTTGGGGAACTAAGATCCGCATGCTTGCGACATGGCCAAAAACAAGCAAAACTGGACATTGCTCCCCAACTAAGGCCCCCAGTTTGGTTCAGCTGTGGGCGCTGCCAAGTGGGCTTTGGGTGCACCATTTGGGTCCATCGGGTGGAGCTGGTATGCTTCTTCCCTGGCCCGATCCGTGACCATCCTCCTTTCATCTCCTATGAAGATCATGTTGAAAAGACTGGGTATGTCTGTTCAAGTAGGGTGGTTAATGGGTAGCAAAACAATTCTGTCCTTTGGAAAGAATCCTCCCTATAAAGAGGATTGTCCAATTAAATAAATCCAAGGTTGAGAAGGGTCTGTGCATCCATAGAAACCCAGCCAGCTGGCCTTTTTCATTTATGCCCTCTGTGGGGTGATTGCCCTGCTCTGGGAGTGGCTCCCAGTCCAAACTGGGTGCCATGCTGGGTCTTGGAAAGTGACACCAGACCAGGTTCCAGTGCCCAGGAAGATAACTGATCCCTTTAAGGAGAGGGAACCAGTCCAACCACTTCCCGAGCCCCGGTGTTGGGAAGTGGGGCTGGAGCAAGAAGAATGGGAGGCAGTGGGAGTGGGTATGCTGGCACGGTGGCTGGAGCAGCTGGGACGGCCAGCTCCGCCAGAGGAGCACTCCAGGTCTGCAGCAACGTGCTTCAGTCTCCTTCCATTCCTTTCCTTCCTGTGTGACAGGTTTTCTTGGGCTTCTTTTCAAGCCTTTGGAAAGCCTGTATAAGGCAACAACTGTAGGACTTTTCTCATCCTGATATAATTGTTTGCACAGAGGGGATTTTATCATTCTTCTCCCTTCTTCACAGAGTGGCTCTAATTTCACGATTGTATTGTAATTTAGAGAGCCGTTCAAAGGCCAGTGTTTCTCAGATCCTAATAGGTACAGTGGCCCCACACCATTACGGTAAAATGTCCTCTTCCTCTTAGTCATGGGTTCATAGCTGTAATCCAGAGAAGGCAATGGCACCCCACTCCAGTACTGTTGCCTGGAAAATCCCGTGGACGGAGGAGCCTGGTAGGCTGCAGTCCGTGGGGTCACTAAGAGTCGGACACGACTGAGCGACTTCCCTTTCCCTTTTCACTTTCATGCATTGGAGAAGGAAATGGCACCCCACTCCAGTGTTCTTGCCTGGAGAATCCCAGGGACGGGGGAGCCTGATGGGCTGCCGTCTATGGCACACAGAGTCGGACACGACTGACGCAGCTTAGCAGCAGCAGCAGCATAGCTGTAATCAGACCACTCACTTACCCAAAATGCACCTCCAGAAGACTTTTTGGGGATATTTGAAACATCCCCCATCTTTTAAAGGCAGACAAGGTGGAGTCAGGCTTGTTCTTCTGTTACAGGATGGCTGGTGTGTGTGTGTGTTTGTGTGTTGGTCCGTCTACAGATAGCCTCTGAAAACTGTCAGTTCTTAAGCTAAAACCAAGTGTAGGTCTCAGTGAATTCATCTGTGGAAGGACCTCACCTCCTCTGTTACCAGACCAGCCAATTTGAGTACGACAGTTTGTTGTGCCCAAGTCGTAAAATCTTCCAGTGACCACCAAGAAGCCGATATCCGATGCAAAAGCAAGAGAGTTTTTATTACCAAGCTCGAGCTGGGGCTCCCACCATTATTGACGCAGCAGCCAAGGAGAGGAGTCCCAGGGTTTGGGTTACTCTGCTTATATAAGGAATATTCAGGTCAAAGGGTAAAAAGGGGTTGTTCAGGCTGAAGGACAACTGATTGGTTTCCTTCTTCTATAGTGCTGTATGTTGATTCCTGATTGGTTTTTACTTTTCAAGGTAAATCACAAGTTCCTGAACGTAAAGTCAGGAGGTTTAACCTGAGGGTCAATTGGCTCGTGAACAGCAGGGCAAGGTTAGGTAATATCCAAAGTCTAAGTCTTTTTGCCCAGAACTTTACCAAATGGAGTTCTTTTACAAGATGGAGTAGCTTAGGCTCTCCAAGTTGAGACTTGAATTGTTGTTTGTTTGTTTTTCCCCATTTTTTTGTCCACACTGGAGGGGCATGTGGGATCTTAGTTCCCCAACCAGGATTGAACCCATACTGCTTGCACTGGGTGGAGTCTTCACCGCTAAAAGCACTGGAAAAGTTCCAAGAGTTGGGTTTTTTTGGAGGATGAGAGGAAGGCAAAAAAAAAAAAACAAACAAACAAACCTTAGCTGTCACCATGGTTTGTGTCCCTGTAAAGGTCCACATAACATTCACCAGGTATGAAAAAAATGAAAGTGTTAGTCACTCAGCCGCGTCGGACTCTTTGTGACCCCATGGATTGTAGCCAGCCAAGCTCCTCTGTCCATGGAATTCTCCAGGGGATCTTCCTGACCCAGGGATCGAATCGGGATCTCCTGCATTGCAGGGAGAATCTTTACTGTCTGAGCCGCCAAGGATGCCCTGCTACCCACTCCGGTATTCTCACCTGGAGAATTCCATGGACAGAGGAGCCTAGTGGACTACGGTCCATGGGGTCGCAAAGAGTCGCACACAGCTGAAGCAACTGAGCACACGTGCATAATGTCTGGAAAGGCTCCTTGATGGCCCTGGGGTAATTGCTAAGAAAAGGTTGGGAAGTGCAGGATGGCACATGTGAGGCCCAAAGCCTGCAGGATGCACGTCCTGTGCAGCTGTGAGCCTGTTGCCAGGCCTCACTCTGGTGTCCACTCCTGCAGCATGCCTTTGATGAGCCCCCAGGATGCCAGGCCTGTGGGGACTGGGCATCCCCTGGAGACTTGCAGTCTGAAGGAGGTGGCCGGCCATGCTGCCGGCGCTCCAAGGGACCAGTATCACAGCACCTACCGAGCACCTGTCTGTCTGCTAAGCCCTGGGCAGGTAGCATGAGTCATGAGTCTCTGGTTCCTATTTAGCATTTATGGACTGATGGGAATGAATGTTTTGAAAGTAAACAAGCATTTTTTAAAAGGTTTAAACAACTGGACTAATCATGCCTGGGCAGTCTGGGAGGGCTTCTTGGAGGAAGCAGCATTTATTCTGGCTCCGAAGAATGTCCAGGCCTGGTTCACAGGTGGTACAGAGCTGTGACTATGAGGTGGGCTCTGGAGCAAGACCACCCAGGTTCAAATTCCTGCTCCTTCTCTTACTGGCCATGTGGTTCTAAGCACCAAGTGAGCCTCACTTTCCCCATATTTCTCATGGGGTTAATATGAGGAGGCTGTGGGGCCTGACTGAGCTGATAATTCATGCATAGCTCTTAAACAGTGCCCCGGGCATTGCCCACACTAGGTACATGTGACTCACAAGCCACAGGAGACTGCCGCTGTGCAGGGCACCCAGGCTTCTGGGGCTTCTGGGCCTGGCTCTTTCTGACTAACAAGGTCAGAAGTGTGTCACAGCCATCCCAGGCTTGCAGATTTTTCAGGGATATGACCTTCCGTGCAGAAGGATGATGACAACAGCTGGCCTTTAGTGAGCGCCTACCAAGTACTAAATGTTCAACCTGGACCAGCTCACTTCAACCCGTAACAACCCCACAAAGCATAGGTGCTATTGGAATCTTGTATTCCAGATAAGGAACTCACGGCTCAGAGAGGTGGGTTCAGTTGCCCAAGGTCACACAGCTTGTATGTGACAGAGGTGGGACTGGATCTGGTTTGATACTGGATTTGATCCTGAGCAGGGCCAGGGCCTGCCTGTTACCAAAACTGGGGTCCGCTCTCTTGTGTGCAGTCAAGCCAGTCTCCTGACACCATGTTGTTGGAGAGGAAAAGGCAGTGTTTACTGCAGGGTAACAGACAAGGAGTCTAGGACAACTAGGGCTCAAAAAGCCGGAACCACCCCCTCACCCCCGACGAGGCTTTGCAAAGCACGTTTATTTTTTTAAAGATCTTTTTTGATGTGGACCATGTTTGAAGTCTTTATTGAATTAGTTACAATGTATGCTTCTGTTTCTATTTTTTTATTTTTTTGGCTGCAAGACATGTGGGATCTTAGCTCTCCAAGGATCGAACCCACAGCCTCTGCTTTGAAAGGAGGAGTCTTAACCACTGGATCACCAGGGAAGTCCTACAAAGCATTTTTCAAGGCCAGATGAGGGAGGGAGGAGAGTTGCACAGTTCTGATTGGTTGATGGTTAGGTAACAGGGCAGCATCACAGAGGTTAACATCATCCAGCGTCAGGTGCCAGTTCTGGGGGCTACGTGTTCATCCACCTCTAGCATCTGTAAAACAACTCAGGAAACGTGCATCAGGTACTGTTATCTAGGTACTTCAGGGAAGGCTAAAGCAGAGAATATCCGGGGGGGGGGAGGAGGGGTGCGGTATATATCCTAAGAAGGCCCCGCAGGGTCTTCCTTGGTCATGTCCAGTCCAGCAGGACTCAGACCTGAGCTGGGATATCGGGGTGTTGGAGGGAGATGCCTGGGCCTCCACTGGATCCCCTCTCTTGAGGCTGTTCAACCCACACCCTGAGATGCTCCATCCTTCAGATCCTCAGATTTCAAGCTTTTGAATGCTGGTATTCAGGATTCCAGCTGGGAGGTCCCAAACTTCTTGAGTCCCATGAGTGTCTTTCTTGAGTAGTCCAGGGCAGCTGTGCAGAGCTTGAGGGTGGAGTGGGTGGGGGTGGCCCCCAGCAGCTCGCCAGTCTGCACTCAGGCAGAAGTAACCCAGTTTAGGGTGGAAGGAAACGGGCAGTGTCTGACCACCTCCGTCAGGCAAGCGACAAGACAAATAGGATGTGGCATCTCTGTGCCCTCTCTCTGTGCCCCACCCACCCCTCTCCGGTGGTAAGTGACTACTTTCCTGCCATCAGAGGAGAGAAGAGGCAAAAGGTGGGGGCTGAAGGAAATGGCCTCGCTGCCCTCAGCCTTCCTTTTTTCTGTGTAACAGGAACCAGAGCAGCCAGCGCTGGGTGGGTAGATGAACGGGCCCCCAGACGATGAGGCAGTGAAACGATCCATCCGCAGTGGGGGTTTATACCATGTTGCTTCGTTAGGGTACACGTGTCCAGGCGGGGATGAAAGTCATTATTCCACCTGCCACACATGGTGCTTGCACGCTGCGAGGCTCTCTGGAGTCACAGAGCCCCAGGAACAGTGTGGGTTTCAGTCATATGGGTGAGGCCTGCCCAGCTGCAGCCTGGCTCCAGGCTGCTGTGTCCCCGGTAACCTTCCCCTTGAAGCCAGCAGTATGGCAGGTCCCAGGGTCCTGGATTGCCTGATGGGGACGAGGGATGGTCAGTGCTAACACTGGGAACATTTGGGATGAGCTGGTCGGCTTAGGCCTAGGCAAGGAGATACGGCTTTTCCCAGTGCTCCCTGTTGCATCCCGAACAGGCAGGGGAGTCTCTGCTCTCACATAGGTCTTTGCAGCTTCTCTAACATAGGGAGGTAGGGAGGTCGCCACCTCCGTACCCTCCCTGAGTCAAAAGGCCCTCCCCCACCATCTCCTCTGCCCGTATCCCCCTGCTGGATGCCAGCACCAGGGGACCTTCCTGCAGCATCTTGTTCTGTTCTCATCTTTGAAACAATACCATCCATCTTACAGATGAAGAAACTGAGGCTCAGACTTGGTAAAACGATCTGCTTAGGTTATACAGCAGCTCAGTGGTCTCTCTTCCACCCCAGGCTGCCTCCGTGAAGGGATGGGTACAGGGGGAGAGCCCACCTTGGGGACCACAACCTGGCCCCTTCCACAGTACCCTCCCAACCTCCCTGACTCACCCAGGAACCTCCCTGACCCAGGAGCCAGGGGGGTGGGTCTTCTGCTTTTGTCTCTCCCTTTCTGCTTCCAGGAAGTAGCTAAGAGCTCTGCCTTCCAGGAACCGAGCACTGCCCAAGCGCAGATAGTGGGGGTAGTGCCCAAGCTCACAGTTATGAAGTATGTCCTAAATATGGCTTCTTCTTAAAGTCCCCTGCCGTCAGGAAAGTGGGGCCAAGATTAGGCCATATACTCTTTCCTGAGGTGCAAAGAATGTCTGCCTCCCAAAGGCAAATTCAGAGGCAGAGAATGTGTGTGTGTGCACACGTGTATGACACACTTATTAAGCACGAGCTGCAAGCTGGCATTTTTGAATTCATTATCTCATTGCATTCTCCCCAAAACCCAATGAGATGGGTGGCATTTGTTGTTCCCATTTTACAGATGATGAAACTGAGGCTCAGAAAGGCAAAGATCTGAGTCAAGGTGATTTCATTTGTAAGGGACAGAGCTGAGACTTGAACATCCTTTTGTTGGACCTCAAAATCTGTGCTCTCAACCTTGTACCCAGTACAGAGAGCACCAACCTTTCTGGGTGTTATGGCCTTCAAGGTCCTCCTGATCCTTCTTTGCCCTCCCTCTCCTAACTGGGTCCCCAGTGGCAGGCACAAACCCACCAAGTTATGCTGTGTTCCAAGCCTTTGTTCCTTCTGCCCTCTCAGCTAGGTCTCTCCACAAAGCCTTCCCGCGTTCTTGCTAGCTTCGAATCTTGTCTCCACGACTTGGCAGCTGTTTGGGCAAGCTGCTCTACCTCTCTGAGCTTCACCCCTCCTCAGTAAAATGAGGGTATCTGTGAGAGCCAGATGTGTCTGGTGCAAATACCATTGTTTAGTTTAAGAAAGTATTTTAAGGTAAGCTCAGACTGGTATTTTAGAAACCATTGTAATTTTAACTAACATGTGAGAGGTTGAATTGAGTCTAGAAGCAGAGGGTCTATGAGTGAGTTAGACATTCAACAAATGATGAACAACTGCTCTCTGCTCTGAATTACATGAAGTACAAGGAAAGGTATCAAATAAATGAGAAAATGCTTTGAAAAAATAGATATATGTATCAACAAATGTATACTGGAATCACCTTGCTGTACACCTGAAACTAACCCGACATTGTAAAATCAATTACACTCCAACTGAAAAAAAAAACAAGGAAAAGTTTTGGAAATTATCCAGGCTCTGCTCCACTCTGGGATGAGCTGGTTGGCTTAGTACCAGGAAGGGAGATACTGGCTTTTCCCCGTGCTCCCTGTTGCACCCTGAACAGGCAGGGAGGTCTCTGCCCTCACACAGGTCTTTGCAGCTTCCCTAACGTGGGGAGGTAGGGAGGTCGCCACCTCCGTACCCTCCTGAGTCAGAGGCACCCCTCATCTCCTCTGCTCCTCTGTCTGTACTCCCTGCTGGATGCCAGCATCAGGGGACCTTCCTGCATCATTTCATTCAGTTCTCATCTTTGAGACAATACCGCCCATCTTACAGATAAGGAAACTGAGGCTGAGACTTGGTGAAGCAATCTGCTCAGTTTACACAGCAGCTCAGTGTTCCCTCCTTTGCCCTGTGCTGCCTCTGTGTACTGGAGTGGGTTGGGGGGAAGTCCATCTTGGGGACCACAACCTGGCCCCTTCCATAGTACCTTGGATGGCATATTGCTGAAGAGTACTATGTCAGGGAATCGAGGAATCTCACCTCAAAACACAGCTGTTGGTCACCACAGGATTCTCAGCTGCAAGATTTTGAATCCCCCAGCCAGGGGCAGAATAAGGGGAGAGAGAGAAACCCAGGAGGCATGAGTGTTCACAAGGCCAGGAAGAAAGGCCAATCAGATGGCCGAAGGGAGAGGCACTTCCCTTTCTGGCTCCCTGGTCGGGAGGAGGCTGAGGGGGGCTACGAAGACAGACGGTCACTTTTGCTACCCACAGGCAGATGAGACGACTGTCAGCTCCCTGAGGACAGGCTGTTCACAACAGATTGGAGTTTTTCTCCTGGCCCCAGATAGAGCAGTTGATGGCTCTGAGCCCTCGAGGACTTACAGGATAGATTTACTGAAAGAGCCGAAGTAGCTGCTATTTGCAGGAGCTGGAGATGGGAGCAAAATTCTAAGGGCTTTGAGGTATCACCTCGTTTTACCCTCACAGTAGTCTCCAGGTAGGCGCTATCATCCCCATCATGAAAGCGAGGAGAGGGAACTGGATCAGGCCAACACACTGAGAAAGGATGAGAAGACTGAGAGTCTGAGGGACAGGCCAGGGTTGTGTGGGATGGGAGCCAAGACAAGGGAAACTGAACAGAGGGATGCGGAGAGAGGAGTCAGCGTCACACTCCAAGAGGCCTCAGAGGGCCAAACGAGCATCTTTAGCCTGTCGTCCCGTGGCCACCAAACTCTGGCCCCATCGATGGGCAAGACAGGTACATTGATACACTTACAAACCGTATACAGGGACCACTGTGAATGTGTATGGAAATAGAAGTGATGGGACACAGGAGTTCATATGAGTAGGCCTAATGTTCTCTCCACGCCTCAGTAGCCTGTCTTGCCCACACTGCACGGGGCCTTCGCTGCCGCACGTGGACTTTCCCTAGCTTTGGTGAATGGGGTGGGGGCTGCTCTCCAGCGCGACGCGCAGGCTTCTCGCTGTGGCGGCCGCTTCTGCCGCAGAGCACAGGCTCTCCGGCGCGCAGGCTCCCGCAGACATGGAGTGTGGGCTCTGCAGGGGTCGCTCAGGGGCTCTGGAGCACAGGTTCAGTATCGTGGTGTGCAGGCTTAGTTGCCTGGTGGCGACATGGAATCTTCCCAGACCAGGGATTGAACCTGTGTCCCCTGCACTGGTGGGTAAATTCTTAACCACTGGACCACCGGGGAGGTCTGAGGCAAATACTAATACATTTGTGTGCACTGGGTCAAGGGAGTTGAAGAGCACCCCCAGACGGATTCACTGATGCTGGTAAGTAGTAATAGCTGCTATTTGTGGAGGGGCTTCTGTGCACCAGGCGTGTGCTGGGGGGTGAGGATGCCCCAGACCAGATGTGTGACCAGCTGTGGCTGTTCAGGGTCAGGGTCAAGGGCGCTTGGTGGGCCCAGGGGTGTAGCTGTCCTGACGTCCCGTTGTCCATGTGCCTCCAGGTGCCATGCCTCTGCAACTCCTGCTGCTTCTGGCCCTGCTGGGCCCTGGCAACAGCCTCTGGTTGGGGGAGACCAGCAAGAATGAAGCCTTGAAGGCCTCAGGGCCCCTACACCCAGGTGATGGCGGGAGACACCTAGAAGACGATGAATCAGACTACGACTATGTAGTACAAACAGACCCTCCAGAGATGCTTGACGATAGCACCGAGGTCCCCAACTTTCTGCGTATGGTGGCAACGCTGAGGCAAAGAGAGTCTGCAGGGCCTATGACACCTGAGTCATTCATTCTAGAGACGTCCCCAAGGGACTCTGCCACAGGGGCAACTCTCCCGAATGCCACAGGGGCAACCACTGAGAAACTGAGCCCAGAGCCGGTCACACTGGTCCCTGTAACCAAAGAACTGGTCACTGAAATCCCTCCCAAAATGAAGGATCCCTCCACAGAGCTGGCTGCAGCCACAGAGGCCCTGTCCACGGAACCCGCGGCCACAGAGGCCCTGTCCACGGAACCCGCGGCCACAGAGGCCCTGTCCACGGAACCCGCGGCCACACAGGCCCTGTCCACGGAACCCGCGGCCACACAGGCCCTGTCCACGGAACCCGCGGCCACACAGGCCCTGTCCACGGAACCCGCGGCCACACAGGCCCTGTCCACGGAACCCGCGGCCACACAGGCCCTGTCCACGGAACCCGCGGCCACACAGGCCCTGTCCACGGAACCCGCGGCCACACAGGCCCTGTCCACGGAACCCGCGGCCACACAGGCCCTGTCCACGGAACCCGCGGCCACACAGGCCCTGTCCACGGAACCCGCGGCCACACAGGCCCTGTCCACGGAACCCGCGGCCACACAGGCCCTGTCCACGGAACCCGCGGCCACACAGGCCCTGTCCACGGAACCCGCGGCCACACAGGCCCTGTCCACGGAACCCGCGGCCACACAGGCCCTGTCCACGGAACCCGCGGCCACACAGGCCCTGTCCACGGAACCCGCGGCCACACAGGCCCTGTCCACGGAACCCGCGGCCACACAGGCCCTGTCCACGGAACCCGCGGCCACACAGGCCCTGTCCACGGAACCCGCGGCCACACAGGCCCTGTCCACGGAACCCGCGGCCACACAGGCCCTGTCCACGGAACCCGCGGCCACACAGGCCCTGTCCACGGAACCCGCGGCCACACAGGCCCTGTCCACGGAACCCGCGGCCACACAGGCCCTGTCCACGGAACCCGCGGCCACACAGGCCCTGTCCACGGAACCCGCGGCCACACAGGCCCTGTCCACGGAACCCGCGGCCACACAGGCCCTGTCCACGGAACCCGCGGCCACACAGGCCCTGTCCACGGAACCCGCGGCCACACAGGCCCTGTCCACGGAACCCAGGCTCACAGAGACACTGCCCACGGAACCCGCGGCCACAGAAGCCGCTTTCAGGGGGCCCACTACCATACCGGTCCTGTCCACGGATCCAACCACTGTGGAGGCCCTGCCCTCGAGACCTGCTACCACAAGGGGCCTAACCACAGCCCTGCCTGTGGCCTCTGATACTCCCGAGGGCACCACTGTGGCAGCTGGCGACTGGTCTGATGGCTTCACTGGGAGCTCTGTGGCCCTGATCCCCCCAGAGGGCCTGCCGGACCCGGGCCCCGTGAAGCAGTGTCTGCTGGCCATCCTCATCCTGGCCCTGGTGGCCACCGTCTTCCTCGTGTGCACCGTGGTGCTGGCCATCCGCCTCTCCCGCAAGAACCACCTGTACCCCGTGCGTGACTACTCCCCCAGCGAGATGGTCTGCATCTCGTCTCTGCTGCCCGAGGGGGGCGAGGGGCCCGCTCCCATGCCCAACGGGGGCCTGCCCAAGGCCAGGGACCAGGGCCGGAAGGCAGGGCGCAGGGAGGACCGTGAAGGGGATGACCTTACCCTGCGCAGCTTCCTCCCTTAGCTGCCAGCTGCTGAGCTGGGGCCCATGCCAAGGCTCTAAGCCACGAGTCGGGCTGCCTTGGACCCCCTGGAAACGGGAATCTTCAGGGTGGGGTCCCGGGCCACCACACACAGGACGGAGAGCAGCCAGGCTCCAGGCACCAAAGCAGGCCTGCAGACAGAACCTCCAGTAGAGGCTGCAGACGATGCCCCGGCTCCCTGCCCAGCTCCGTGTGTCCTGGGCTCCCTCTAATGCCTCCGTTCCCGGCCACTGGAGTCTCATCCTCATGCACCCAGGGGGGGCTCAGAGTTCGTCCCTGAAGCCATGCCCACGACTCTGTCCTTCTACGGCCACTGCACGGAAAGTGGGCACTCTGAACTGGGTTCCTTAGTTCACTTCCTGTCGTTCCCCCTCATTTGGGGTATCTCTCAGGGAACCCACAGTGAGTTGTGGGGGCTGGGCAGGTTTTTAGGGGACTCTGTGGACCTATAAGCTGTCGTCTAGTGACAGCCTAACCCCATCCTGCCCTCCCTCGCCTCCCCCCGGGGTCTTGATTGAGGTGCTCACAGAGGTCTCCCCGGGGCCCAGCTCAGGGCCCAGGATGGCACAGATGCTCAGTAAATGTTTGGCGGTGAACAAGTGATGGCTGAGTGAATGCTTCAAGCTCCTCCTTCAGGTGGGAGTGGGTCCTTTTGCTGTTCCCCCAGCCCCAGGGCCCTTAGGAAGCCCCCTGCCCAGGCTATTAATGTTGCTTCAGGGGGCACCTTGGTGTGTCCTTGGGTGCTGGGGGAGGGGTTCAGGCTGTCAAAGGGCAGAGAATGCTGGCCCTGGGAACCACTTTGCCCAGTGCCACCCATGACAGTTCAAGCCTGCAGAATTTGGTCCCCCTGCACCCCAAATGTCTGCCAGATACCCCCTCTAAAGATCAATGCCATGCACCCCAGAAGCCCACCCTGACCCTTCTCTGTTCTGCATGAGGCTCATCTTCCCTTAACACCCAGTGGCCCCCTCCTCACGGGGGGAGCCTGGCTACACCCTACAAGGCCTTCCTACAACTGACTGGTTGTCTTACAGAGTTTGAAGAAATGAAGTGAAGTCACTTCAGTCGTGTCTGACTCTTTGAGACCGCCTGGACTGTAACCTGCCAGGCTCCTCTGTCCATGGGATTCTCCAGGCAAGGATACTGGAGTGGGTTGCCATTTCCTTCTCCAGCATAGAGAGTCTGGGGCCCCATAAACTTTTTCTTAAAGGGCAAGATCATAAATATCTTAGGTTTGGCAGCTCACATGGTCTCTGTTGCATCTTCTTAACTCTAGCATCTTGGCACAAAGGCCACGATGGACTCTGCGTAACGGATGAAGGGGTTTAGCTGAATTCTTCTGAAACTTTGTTTAAGGCAGCAGGCTGAGTCAGGCTCTGTAAGTTAGCTTGTCCCTGACTTCAGTGTAGGGTGACCAGATGTCCTGAGACTTTCCTGGTTTCAGCACTGAAAGTCCTATATCAATGGGATATAAGGCTTTCAGCTCCAGCAGATTAGGACAGCGAGTGGCCCTGTTTAAGCACTGAAACCCACGTCGACTCTGAGGGTCAGATCAGGAAGCCAAAGGCTTAGAGAGAAGGGTGTGGTTTACTTCCTGACTTGGCTGAGCCAGGGTTTCAGACTTTTGATCTTTGCTTCCTAATGCCTTTTAGTCATTTCTGTACACAGGGAAGGAAACACACACACACACACACACACACACACACACACTTCTACCTTCTAGAACATTCATCTCAGGGGAATTTTTCTCTTCTAGAAAAATGCCTCCAAGGGCCTCTTTGGGAATTCAGGACCTCCTCCATTCCGTGGCATAACCTGCAGAGAAAGAATTCAAAGAAAAGGTCGAATTGGGGCAAGGGAAGCCAGGGTGTTGGCTGCAATTGAGAGAGAGGGATGGGGGGAAAGGCAGGAGGAACACCAAAAGCAATCGGGCCATAGGGAACAGCGTCAGGGATAAGCGGAGAACTGCCTGGTTCTGTCCTCCCCTTCCCCCTTGCCCTTGAACCTCTACAACAGCTGTGATACACAGGACGGTGTGCTCAAGGTGCTTTGGTGGGGGCGCTGGTGGAGCGGGGTATCCGCTATGGGCGGGGACAGACAACCCTGGAGAAGGCACGTTCCTAAGACAGCAACAGTGTTTCACTTCTCCTTTATCAGGGATCAGAAAACTCAGCTGGTGGATTCCACATCACTGGGGTGGGGCCCCAGAGGTTGGAGGACTTGGGAGACATTTCAGCAGTTCCGCTGGGACTTTGCTACCCTGTCCGTCTGGGCAGGGAGCAGGTCTCCGGGTTCCTCTAAGGGCCCGGGGGAGCGCCTCTGCTCCCGCAGGTTGGTTTTCCGTCTCTGCCGGAAGAGGACCGCTTCTCTGCAGCCCTCCCTTCAAGGTGCAGGATTCGTCAGCAGCGGAGATGGCGAATGCGTGAAGATGCCACCAGGGGGCGCCCACCACCCGCTAGTGGAGCCAAGGGCAGCGTGGCGCTTCGCTTGGTCCAGTCTCGGAGGATGAAGGAAGGATGGAGCCAGATCCGAGCTCCAAACCAGAGGGGTGCTGGCATATATTTACCAACTGGCTTCTCAAGTGGATTGGTGCCCAAAGCACGATTTGCAGTGCTTGCCAATTTCTTTGCTGTAAATACGCCATGGCTGATTTTGAGCAACCAACCATTTACACACTAGGTCATACAAAAAATATAAAAATGCCAGTGGCGTAGATGTAGGGTGTAGTACGATCACGAGGAAGCGATGTTTTAAGTATTGGAGACCTTGGTTTTTAACATGATCTCATTTAATTTTATGTAACAACTGGTTCAAATAATTCTGAAAATTTGACAGCTGGATCTGAGACTGATACAGGCTGGCTCCCGCATCCTACTGTGTCCTTCCACTTGTCTGGACCTCCCTTGCCCTTGAACATCACCTCATGAATTGCCCCATCCATCCACTGAGCACGAATATCTGCTGTGTCTCCATGGATCCCTTCATATAGCCTATGAAGGAGGAACTAGGATTCTCCCCATTTTACAGAAGAGAAAACTGAGGCTCAGAGAAGTGCAGTCACATGTCCCAGATCATACATGAGGATCTGAGACTGGAATCTAGGCTTGAATCAGAAAGCCATATTCTTACCACCAAGTCATGTGGTCCTTGAGATCATAGCGGGGTTCTGGGGGAATCCCGTGCCCCAAACTCCCACTCCTGCTGACCTGTCCTGGCGTCTGGAAGTCCCCCTCAGTCACCCTTTGTGGCTCCCAGTTGCTGAGAGAAGGCACTGGGACTTGTTAGTTGGTGGCTCAGTCATGTCCAGTTCTTTCCACCCCCATGAACTGCAGCCTGCCAGGCTCGCCTCTGTCCCTGGGATTCTCCAGGCAAGAATTACTGGAGTGGGTAGCCAATCCCTTCCCCAGGGGATCTTCCTGACCCAGGGATCGAAGCTGGGTCTCCTTGATTGCAGGCAGATTCTTTACTGTCTGAGCCACTAGGGAAGCCCCAGGATGACAAAGTTGAACCCAGCTTGCAGAGAGCAGGCACACAGTAGACCTGGGATGCAAGACAGAGAGAGGTGGCTGCAACAAGGCGCTGGCATTTCCTGGGCACCCAGTCTACGCCCAGCTCCACGTGAAATGCTTTATCTGCCTGATCGCATTCAGGTCTTGCAACAACCCGTGAGGTGAGGACAATTATCATCCCACTTCTCTGGTAGGGAAACTGAGGTTCAGAAGCTGGACCACTGGCTTCAGCAAGTTGCACTGCTGAGAAACCAGACTCTGCTGACTTCAGCTCTGGCAGTAGGGAAGGACGGAGGGTAGACAGGAAATGGGGGACAGGGGGTGGCGTGCTAAGTTTACTCTTGTCCCTTTGGAGGGAGGTTGCTGCCAGCCCTGCGAGTGCTTCCTCTGGCAGTCAATCTGGACAAAGGCTCCCCAAACCCTCCTCCATACCCCACCCCTGCCTGCCATTCAGCCAAGTCTTACCTGATGCCTAAGCACAAGATACGTCCTCCATAAACCATAGTTTTTAGGATTATCAAATATAGAAAAATGACTGGAAGGAAGTACACCAAATCGTTAAGAGAGATTAGCCATCAAGCGTGGGATTATAAGTGAATTTTATTTGGTTCTTTTGACTTTCCTGTGTTTTCCTAATATTTTTCAGTGGGCAGAACAAAATCATAAATGTTTAGCAAGTCTGGGAGTCCCAGGTCTCCCCAGCTGGTGAGTAAAACCATCCATTCTTTAGCTATGAATGCCTACCCTGGAAGGCTCTGAGCTGGTGGTCCTGACTCAGGGACACCTTTGCCCCCCTCACCCCAGGGGACATCTGACAATGTCTGGAGATAAGCTGGTTGTCATGACTTGGGGGAGCATTTCTGGCATCTAGTAGGTGGTCAGGAACCCCGACAAACATCCCACAGTGCACAGGCCAGTCCACCTAGGCAAAGAAGGGTCTGGTCCAAATGTCAGTGGTCCTGAGGTGGAGAAATTCTGCTCCTCCCACTTGGCAGTGAGGGCCTGTTGGGGTTCCCCTTCTCAAAAGTGTTTGGAAAGCCGAACTGTGTGGCCATGAGCTTGATTGCTGAGTCTCCTCTTGGTGGCTGGAAGCCTGTAGCCATAATTGCTCAGGCTTTTGCCCCCTGGGGTCCCACAGAGCCGGTGCTCCATGCCTAAGCCTGGCAAAGTAAGGATGCTGTTGCCGAACCTGGCAAGGGGACAGCCTTGGAACTGCTTTTCCGAGGAAAGGAGAGAAAGAAACAGGCCTAGGGCAGGAGACAGGAGCACCAAAGGGGCAAAGGTGCAGTCCCTTTCCCGGGCACATGAGCCCTGCAAGGGGTGAAGTGTCGTCCCCTCCTGTCTCAGCACTGCTTCCGGGCTGCCCCCTCCGTTGGGGCAGTCCTTCCGGGAGACCGATTGTTCTGCTTTGTGTCTGGCCTCTGGACCCCTCCGCCTTCAGGGGATTTCCCTCAGAGCTTCAGTGGCCGACTCAGCAAATCACTGGCTATAAATGAATCTGTAGACGGTAGGGTGCCTTAATCCCGCCAGCAGCCGAAGCTTCTGGAAGCCAACCCCTGCCTGTCTGAACGCCCGTCTCACCCACTGACAGACATGTTGGCTGGATGAGGGCAGGAAAGCTGTCACTTGGCTCCGGCCCCAAGAGCCTGCTGGTTCTTTGTTCCTCGCACTCTCCTGCCTCAGGCCCTTTGCACCTGCCGCTTCTCTGCCTAGCGCCCTCTTGCCAGAGTCCGCGGGACCAGCATCTTCTCGCCCTTTGCGTCTCAGCGTGAATGCGCCTCCTCAGAGGGGCCTTCTCTGCGGCCCTGCCCCGCTTTTGCTTTAGGACAAGCCCCTGCTCCCCTTCAGGCTGGTGGTGGTGGTGCTTGTGCTGCCGTGTCCGACTCTCCGTGACCCCGTGGACTGCAGCCCACCAGGCTCCTCTGTCCATGGGACTCTGCAGGCAAGACTCCTGGCGTGGGGAGCCATGCCCTCCTCCAGGGGATCGTCCCGACCCAGGGGCTAAACTGCATCTCTCAAGCCTCCGGCACTGGCGGGCGGCGGCAGGGGGTCTTTACCGTTAGTGCCACCTGGGGAGCCAGCTGACCGTGTGGATGTACGGATTTTTGCTGTGCAGGGGTGGGGCCTCTGCCCCTCACATCACTCTCTCTGTGACTGCCCAGCACCTGGCAGTCCGCAGGGGTCCAGAATACATTGACTGCGTTGACAAATGGGCAAGGGAGTTTGGCAAGGGGGTGAAGATGCAGGGACAGCTGGGGACTGGCAAAACTCTAAGCCCCAGAGGCAGAAATCAAAAGAGCCTTAGGTCTAAGGCTCAGGGCCGGGCCTGGCTTTCAATCCCTGCTCTGCTGCTTCGTTCTGGACGTCGGGCAAGGCTGACCTCTGGGAGCCTCAGCTTCCGTACCTGTGAAACGGGAGAGAAGCCCCTGCTATTTATTCCACAGCTGTGACATGGCTGGCACAGTTCAGGTGACCAACGAGGGCCCACATTAGAGAGACAGTCCCTGGCTATGGGGGCAGGCGTGGACCCTCTGAGGGCCACCATGGGGCCTCCACAGCTCCCCAGGCCTAGAAGCCCAGCCCCCCTGTGGTTTGGGGAACAAGCCCCGCCCTGCTGAGCGCGCCGTCTTTTGGCCTAAAATTAGCTCACAAATTCCATGGCTGCCTGGTCAGTGCTTCCAACTGACAATTCAAACCAGATGTTTCCAGCTGTTGGAGCCCCACCCCCCCACCCCCCCGCCGGCCAGCGCCCACATGTGTCCTGGGGAGGTGGGACTCTACCCGGGGGAGACGGATCGGAGCGCGCGCTCGGGGGCCCTGGCAGGAGTGGGAGCCAGCCTGGGCCTGTGGGCTCACCCCTCTAAGGATGGGGCACCCTCGCCAGCTGACCTGCCAGCGAACGGGGGCTGGGGTGGGTAACCGCTCTGCCTTTTTCCATTTGGGAGCCTGTGGAGCGCCTGCTGTATGCCAAGCCTCTGTGCTTGCTGCTGGCCAGATACTGTGAGAAAGAGTCTTGGTCTGAGGTGCCGCTTGCGTTGCTGTTATTATTAGAGCATGTATTTAGTGCCAGGTGGTGCTACTGGTAACCCTCCTGCCCATGCAGGAGATTTAAGAGATACGCCCCCACCCCCCCGCCGGCCAGCGCCCACATGTGTCCTGGGGAGGTGGGACTCTACCCGGGGGAGACGGATCGGAGCGCGCGCTCGGGGGCCCTGGCAGGAGTGGGAGCCAGCCTGGGCCTGTGGGCTCACCCCTCTAAGGATGGGGCACCCTCGCCAGCTGACCTGCCAGCGAACGGGGGCTGGGGTGGGTAACCGCTCTGCCTTTTTCCATTTGGGAGCCTGTGGAGCGCCTGCTGTATGCCAAGCCTCTGTGCTTGCTGCTGGCCAGATACTGTGAGAAAGAGTCTTGGTCTGAGGTGCCGCTTGCGTTGCTGTTATTATTAGAGCATGTATTTAGTGCCAGGTGGTGCTACTGGTAACCCTCCTGCCCATGCAGGAGATTTAAGAGACGCAGGTTCGATCCCTGAGTTGGGAAGATCCCCTGGAGGAGGGCAGGGCAACCCACTCTAATATTCTTGCCCAGAGAATCCCATGGGCTGAGGAGCCTGGCAGGCTACAGTCCATAGGGTCACACAGAGTTGGACACGACTGAAGTGGCTTAGCACACACATACGCACCAAGCTTATAAGGGCTTCCCTGGTGGCTCAGTGGTAAAGATCCCTTCCACCTGACAATGCAGGAGATCCAGGCTCAATCCCACAGTTGGGAAGATGTCCTGGGGAAGGAAATGGCAACCTGCTCCAGCATTCCTGCCTGGAAAATCCCATGGACAGATGAGCCTGGTGGGCTATCGTCCAAGGAGTCACAAAGCAGTTGGATTTGACTTAGCGACTAAACAACAGCAACCACAACAAATAACCGAGGCTCGTTACATTCTCACAATAACCCAGGAAAGTGTTACTAGTGCTCCCATTTTACAGATGAGGGAATTAAGGTCCAGAGTGGTGGAGGAACTAGCCCAAGGTCACTCGGCTCTGAAGCAGCAGAACCCAGAGACCCTGAAGGGTAGGTGGTCTCAGCTTACCCTGGCTGAGTTTCCCTCCTTGCTGTCACCCCCACGGGGCCCTTTCCCTCCTGGTGGATGGATCTGGGGGTGTGGAAGACCCTCTCCGTGAGGCTGTCTCTGGGCTCGGGTGCAGAAGATGGCTTACAGCAGCCGCCAGGAGAGGAGGTTCATTAGGAGACCCCAGAGCCAAGTGTTGGTTTCCAGCTGAGTCAGAAGCCGGGGGCTGGCGGAGGGGCTGTGGGGATCTGCATGGGCTTCACGGGGGCCTTACATGGAGCCCCTTCCCCATCCTCAGAGGTGGGACCCAGGGCCCTTTCTGAGGGTCCTTGAGAGAAAAGGTAAGTCTGTACATGCATGCATGTGTGTGTGTGTGTGTGTGTGCGTGTGTGTGGCATCGTACATAAAGAGGAGAGGGGCTTGATGCAGGGAGGAGAGGACTTCACGCATGTGGGGGGACCATGGTTGGCCGTCACTCGTTGTAAGAGCCAAAGCCCCCTGCAAATGCCCGCAGAGACCAGGCAAGATCTGGCGCCAGTGCCCCCTGACCTCACCTCCTCCCATCCTCCCGCTCACTCACTGGGCTCCAGCTTCACCGGACACTTTTCTTTTCCACGCCTTGAAAACGCCAGGCAGGGACTTCCCTAGTGGTCCAGCCTCTGAGCCTCCGCACTCTCAGTGCACAGGGCCTGGGTTCCATCCCTGGTCAGGGAGCTAGATCCCACATGCTGCAATTAAAACTCCTGAATGCTGCAAGGAAGACTGAAGATCCTGGGTGCTTCAACCAAGACCCAGTGCAGCCAAAAAAAAAAAAAGAAAGAAAGAAAGAAAACATTCTCTATGATATCTCTTGCAAGCCTCTCACTGACTGGAGATAAATTAAAAAACAAAGCCCAGCACCCCCTGCCTCAGGACCTTTGCACTTGTTCTTGCCTCTGTCTGGACCCCTCTATCTCTGATCATTTCCCTGACTCACTCTGCCATGTCCTTCAGGTCTTTGCTCAAACATCATCGTTTCCCTGCTTTGTCTTCCTCAATACCCCTTATCACCATCTGTCATTCTGTACGTCATTACTTAACTACTAAACTACCTTCTTTTTTGGCTGTGCTGGGAGCACGTGGGATGTTAGTTTCCTGATGCAGGGAGGAGAGGACTTCACGCATATGGGGGGACCCTGGTTGTCCTTCACTCATGGCATGAGTGAAGATAAATTAATGCATTAATGGAGTGGAACCTCTACCCCGCCGCCCCCGAAATGGAAGTGCAGTGTCTTAACCACTGGACCGCCAGCGAAGTCCCAGTGTTGTCTTTTCGTGTATTTATCTGGCTGTTCTTAGTTGCGGCACTTGGGTCCTTTATTGTGATCTTTCACCGAGGCGCGGAGACTCTTGAGGGCATGTGGGATCATAGTTCCCTATCAGGGATTGGACCTGCATCCCCTGCGTTGCAAGGTGGATTCTCAGCCACTGGACCGCCAGGGAAGAAGTCCTTCTGCTCCCATCAGAAGGCAAGCTCCCCGAGGACAGAGACTTTTCATCTGTTTTGCTCTCTGCTGTAGCCCCAGTGGCGGAAAGTGTCCGACGCATTGCATGTGCTCAGTAAGGACTGAGAGACAGAACAAGAAGGAAGAAATGGAAGGGAAGGATAGGGAAGAGGAAAGGAAGGAGGAAGGGGAGGAGAGGAAAGAAGGGCGAGAGCGGGCAGACGGGACAGACGGTCTTAGTGTAAAGGGCGGGCTCGCAGAGCAGGAGACGCACAGGATGACGTACTGTTTGGGTGACTTCAGGGCCCCGAAGTCCAGCTCTGAGCCTTCCCCACTCTGACCCTCTGCTCAAGGACGGGCAGCACCCTCCTCCCCCGGCCCCGCCCCCTGATTTCCAACAGTGCTGCACAGACGTTCAGGAGCACCATCTCTATTCCTCTTCCAGAGGGAGAGTGGGGCGGGGCAGTGGGGGCTTCTGCAGAACGGCCTGCCGGAGGGCACCTCACCGAGGGCACCCCAGTGGCAGCTGGCAGAGCGGGAGAGCCAGGCCAGGTCTGCAGCCAGGGGTGGGCTTCTACACCCCTGCCCTCTGACACGTGGGCTCCCACATGGGCTGCACGGAGCTGCTGCTTGCACTGGGCTTGGGGAATGAAATGTTTACAAGGTTGTGTGCAGCTGGCCAGGTCACCAGGGATATAGGAAGCCAGAGATTCTACCGGCTCTGGCGCCCCGACCTCACCAAAAACAAAATGAGAGGGAGGCGGGGCTCTTAATTTTTAAAGACAACTTTGAGTCATAACCTACGTAAAGCATAACCATCTGAAGTGTGAGGCTTGATTTTCCCATACACACGTGCCACCCAGACATTGTCCAGCTCCAGCCCCAGAACTTTCTTCGTGTCTCTTTCCAGTCAATAACTTCCCAAGGGTAACTGCCTTCTTCTTCTTCTTCTTTTCTTTTTTTAACAAATATGTATCTTTCTTTATTCAGCTGCATCAGGTCTTGGTTGCAGCATGTGGGATCCAGTTCCCTGACCAGGGATTGAACTCTGGCCCCCAGCATTGTGAGTGTGAAGCCTGAGCCTCTGGACCACCAGGGAAGTTCTGGGTAACTGGTCTTCATAGCCTGGCGTAGCCTTTGTTCTAGAACTTGTAAACGGAATCACCCAGTCCGTGTTCTGTGGAGTCTATTTCTTTTGCTCAGTGTGTCTATGAGATTCGTCCAAACTGCCCGCCTCCCATCTCATGCTCCCACGGGGGAGGAGTGTCATGGACCACAGTCCGTGCGCCCATTGTCCTGTTGGTGGCTTTCTGGGTAGTTGCCAGTTTGGTGAGTTCGGCTCTTATGGATAAAGCGACATTCTTGTCTGCATGTGAACGTGTGTTGTCATTTCTCTTGGGGAAATACCCAGAGAAGAGCTTGCCGGGCCATTGAGAAGCGTATCTTTAACTTGATAAAACCCGCCAGACTGTTTCCAAAGTGGCTATGGTATTTCTCTCCCTACCGCGGTGGTGGGTTGTTTGCTGGAGTGGGAAATTCACTTAGAATCACACGGCAAAAAAGAGTTCAGAGGAAACTCAGCTGACTCCTCCTGGTGTGGGAAGGGAAACTGAGGCTTGACTCACAGCAGAGCATGTGGGAGGGGCAGAGCTGGGAGTGAGGAAGGCAGGTCTTCGGTTTCTGGGCTTGAATGACTCCTGGGCGAGAACCGATTCAGCAGCTCCTCTGGTTTCCCTATAAGACACTTGGCGCCGAGCGCTTTTCCACTGCAGGGCCTTGCACGTGCTATTGGCTTTCCTGGCCCTGGAAGCTGTTCCTCCTGCCCCTTGAGTGCCTGGTTCCTCTTATCTGCACATGTCAGTGCTGACACCTCTTCCAGGAAGCCAGCCCTGACCACAGTCACTAGAATAGATGACCGGACACCTGCCCCCGCCCCTTTCCAAGCTACTTCCTGTCTCCTCGGCCTTTTTATCTCCTTGATAGCATTTTGCAGTGTTAGGGTGTCTTCTTGAATTGCCAGCTGACTTGCTTCTCAACCAATTCCCCTGAGAGGAGCTCCTTGAGGCAGAGCAATATTATGCTAGTGAATCCCCTCTCTGGGCCTCAGTTTCCCCATCTGTAACACGGGCAGGTTGGATGAGAGTCATTCAGCCAGTGGAGGGCATTTACTGAGCACCTACTGTGTTCCAGGCACTGGTGCCAGGGATATGGTGACAGAAAAAGCCCTTATTCTGGACCCGAGAAGCTGACAGTCTAGAGACACATAGAAACAAGTCCTTACAGGGCACCAGGGGTGCAGGGACATAGAAGGAGCTGCTCATCTCCCTCCCCAGAGGCTGGGGTTCAGGGAGGGCTTCCTGGAGGTGGTGATAACAGAGATGCAAGATACGTAGGCGGGTCAGGCCAGCGGGCACACGGAGGACAGTGCTTCAGGCAGAGGGAAGTTGCTTCAGCATCTGTCTTATTCACTTCTCTCCAGGCCCCGGGCAGCTCCTGGCTCACAGAGACAGTAAAGAGCTAAAGAATGAGTGAACGTCTCTAGTTTACAGATGGGGAAGCTAAGGCAAGGGGAGGTTTCACAGCGAGCCTGAGCCCTGGCCTCTCCACCTCCTTGGAGCCCCCCACCAGGGGCCACTCCACGGGTGTCCACCCGCAGGCCAGGCCCGTGCTGTGATGGGGCTGCAGCCCAGGTCTCTCCAGCCACATGAAAATCTTGCGATATTTTTGCCCAGAAGGCAGGCCCCAGTGGCTTCGGGGGCTGTGTAATTAGAAGTGGTTCTGAGCCCACGAGAGGCTGGAGCTGGGGGCTGCGGTGGGCCAAGCAGCTTGCCCAGGCTCAGCCGGGAGCACTCTGGCAGGGACTCAAGCCTGGGTGAGGTTTTCCCTCCTCCTCCTCCTCCTCCTCCCTGCCTTGCTCAGTGGGGCAGGGGTGGGGGCGCGGTCACAGCTGCTAATTGCAGGCTAGGCACAGGGTGGGGGCTCTGAATTGCTTCAAGGCTGGGCAGAAGACTCTTTGTTTCTGAAATTGTGGGTTGCAAGTGAGTGGCCTGGCCCCCTCCAAGCCACAGGCCTGCCCACCCCCACCCCCTGGAGCCACGCGTGGCGCTGTGGGCCGTGGGATCACCCGGGCCAGGCTCTGCTATGGGTCCTGGAGCTGGAGAATGTGGACCGTGCGTCCCTCAGGATGGATGAGGAGTGGCTAGATCCTAGGAACGTGAGCATGGAGGGCAGCGTGGCCACTGACACGATCACAAGCATTTATTGAGCACCTACTGTGTTCCAGGGACCACTCTAGATGCTGGAGTTACGGCCACTCACGAAACAGGTAGAGTTCTTGGTCCCCCCGCGGGCCTCATTCATGGACTTCTGCTTGATGTGATCAGGAACCGCTCTGAACGTGCCAGCTTCCTGTCTACCCCAGGGCCTTTGCACATGCTATCATCTTGCATTCTTGCCTTCCTAAATACCTCCACCAGTAGCTCTACTCCCACTCCTCATGGAGGCCCCCATGAGCCCCAGGACCAGACTAATGCCCCTCAGATTGGCCTCTCACAGCCTTGGAAATGCCCATTCCAACTCTTAGCACAGGTTGCAGTTAGATATTCATTTCTTTGTTTACTTGCTTATTGCAAGTCTCCTCTCTCTGAGCCTGTGTCTGCTCATTACTGTCTTCCAGGGCCTGACAGTGGCTGAGTGTAGACTCAATGCTCAAGAAAGATCTGTAGACTGAATACAATCTAGAACGTCACAGCGTTGGAACTTCAGAGCTGGCAGGCTTGCAGCGGGCATCGAGAACAACCCCACATTTAGCTGCAGCCCAGAGAGGGACAGAGATTTGCCCAGCCACTCACAGCTGATGAGTGAGCTGGGGCTGGAACTCAGGGGTCTTTTTCCTCCCATTGGTGACTGACGTTTTTGTTATTCTGTCCTCAGATTGTGGGTCGGGATGTTTGGCTTAAGGGGTGTGTGTGTATGAGAGAGAGAAAGAGAGAGAGAAAGAGATGGTCTGATAGCTGTCTAACAGGATCACTGGCCTGGTAATTTCCCTGGTTTTATTTTCTAAACAGCTGGCTCCTCTTTGGGGAGGCGAGTTGAGGCTGCTGGGACCATCAAAGGGAATAGCTACAATCTAGGGCCCTGGTTCCTAAAGGGTAGGCATGATCTGCTGATTCTTGTACTCCCCATGCTCCGAACCGTCCCTGGCTCCCTGTTGCCC
Source organism: Madoqua kirkii (assembly GCA_006408675.1). NCBI lineage: Eukaryota > Metazoa > Chordata > Mammalia > Artiodactyla > Bovidae > Madoqua > Madoqua kirkii. The sequence continues at coordinate 19,104 of SJYC01066586.1, read as the reverse complement.
CTGATGAATGCTGTTCTGAGCCTCTAGCCCCGCTCTTCCCTGGCCCTCCTCATTCGCTCCTCCCTTTCATCCACCTCGTGCTCACAGCCCCCCGTCCGTGTGCAGCGTTCTCAGCCCCCTGCCTTCATCCACGCTGGGCTTTCCTCCTGGAATGACCTCCTGGGTCTCTGCTTATTCACAGTCACAACCTCTAGGACAACTCCCCTGCCTCTTTCAGTGGACTGCTCTGTGTCCTGGGGTTCCCTGAGCTCTTGGCTTCTCTCCCGCCGTGGACCCATTTCTGTTTTTTTTTTTTTTTAAGTGATTAATGTATGTGTGCGTCTGCTTGGAAGTCTGTGAGCTTCCTGAAGGCTGGGCTGTGTCTGATTCACCTCTGAAACCTGCTTAGCACCGGGTCTGGCGCACATAGGTGTTCATTAAGCACTTGATGGACGAATGAATGAATGAGCGCAGGAATAAATGAATGCAAGGACTACTGACTCACTGGATTCTTCAGATCAGCCAGGGGGCCTAGTTCCCAGGACTGACTTATCTCAGTTCCCTGCCAGAGCCTCTTGAATGCACCTTGCCTCACTTTCTCAGTCTGTGAAATGGGGCCATGAAACCCTGTGTTCTGGCCGCTTCATTTTGGGGTATCACGAGGCCATGGATCTCAGGATGTTAAGAGGGAATCCACAGAGCTTCCCACCCATCCCTGTAAATGGGGAAACGGAGGCCTGCAGAGGAAAAGGATCTGACTTCGGTTGTCTGAATTTCCTCCCTGCCTCAGGCCTGACCCTCCACGAATCCTTTAAGCCTAGCTCCCACTCTGCTCCCTGAGCTTTGGAAAACCTGAGTCACAGCTGGAACCAAGCACAGGGAATTTTCCTCCTCACTTGCAGGGGCCTCGGAGCCTCCCTGACCTCGTCCCCTTGGGCTGGGAGGCAGGATCCCTGCTTGCTGGCCCCGGGGGTGCTCGGCAGGACGGCCTTGCTGTGTGTGTCTGTCGGCCGCAGTCTGCCCTGGGGACCCGCGGTCAGGGAGGAAATGCCACATCTGGTGTCCTGGGCTGTGGAGGGGGCACCCGTGGAGGAGGGGGTGTCCGCGAGTGTGTGAACGGGGAGGGGGACTGTGTGTGGCCAGGCTTGGCCCCGCCCCTCCCCTTGTCCCCACCCCAAACCCACTTAATGAAATCAAGCTGGACGGAGGGAGGGAGTGAGGGAGGGAAGGAGGGAGGGAGGAGGCGGGGAGGGCCTAGGAGGGCCAGCGGCAGCCCAGAGCCTCGGCCACCAGGCACCGCCACGGACTCCAGCTCGCCCTGCTCCACCTGGCGGGACACCCTGTGGGCAGAGGAACTGGTGAGTCCTGGGGCCCGCGCCTCTCTCGAGGAGCCCGGGCTGTCTTGGAGTTTAGGGGGCCGGTGTGAGTGCTTTCGGGGGCTTCTCTAAGTATGTGTGAGCCTTGAGTGTGTGTTGGATGCTGTGGACGTGTGTGACCTGTGTTAACAGGATGGGTGGCCAGCTGTGTGTGCACTGGGACGATGCGTCCTGAGCGCGGTGCTGTGGTGTGTGTGTGCAGTTGGGGCCTTGCTGTTGGGGGTGTGCAGGAAAGTGGGCGCCGGGGTGGGTGTTCCCGGGGTCCGCAGGAGGGTGGTGTGTATGGGGGTGGTCCCATCTGTGGGGATCCCCAGCGGGTCAGGGGGTACATGGTGCAATTGTCGCAAGCGTCCATGTGTGTTCTCTGTGTGTCTGGGCTGGGGTCTGTGTAGCCATCCGGGGTGTCGGGACGCTGTGCATCTGTGTCTTTTGTGCCTGTGTTGCGTGTATGTGTGTTGTGTGTATGTGTGTGGGTTTCAAGACTTCAGGGAAAGACTCCCGTCCTTCCCCAGGCCTCCCCTCCAAGGGGCCCAGGGCTCTGTCCTTGGCTGCCCTGGAGCAGGGGCTTCAGAGCTTCAGCCAGAACCCCTCCCCCCAAGGCCACTAATTGAAGCCAGGTTTCTGTGGGCTCCCCTCCCCTCTGACCACCAGTCCCTGAATGGGGGCAGGGCAGCCCCTGGCCCCTCAGCCTCAGGTCTTGGCGGGGTACCTTGGCCTTAGGGATGTATTTGAAGTATCTATCTGCCTATTCCTGACCTCAAGTGGGGGCATCACATTTGAAAACAATGAACTGTGAGTGAGATGGGCTCTCGAGAGGGGCCCTGCTCCCAGCTTGGAGTCCTGGATAGTCACGTGGTACATCTCCACTGTGCCAGCCACCGCTATTTCTTGTCCTAACAATAGTCCAGGAAGGTGACTTTATCCCCATCGTACAGATATGGAAACTTAGGCTCAGAGAGGTGCCATGCCTGACCTCAGGACACACAGCTGGGAAATGACCTCCACCTAGGTGTTTAGAGCCGCCTCTCCAGTCCGGCTCTGTTCTGACCAACTGTGTGATCCTGGGCAGGCCTTTCCCAGTGTCGGGCCTGGGTTTCCTCTTGGATGAAATGAGAGGGGTTGGCCTGACCCCACCTCCTCGTGGCCCGTGAATTTCTGCATCCTGAAAAAAAAAAAAATGAGGAGCAGGGAAGAGCTGAGGGCAGCTGATGGGCAGGACAATCATGTCAGAGTAGCCCAGGTCAGCGCGCCCATTCTACAGACTGTAACTGTAAACTGAGGCCCAGAGAGGTCAGGGGACTTGTCCAGCAGGGTCACACAGCCATCTCCTGTGAAGCCCCACTGGCTCCCCGCACTCGTCCTACACATTTCCCAGGGAGCCCCAGCGAGAGGGGTGTATGAATGGACTCAGAGAGTCAGGGTCTCAGTCTTTAAGAGCCAGAAGTAGTTCGCGTGGTCTCTCTCCTTATCCTCTGCCCCAGCCCCCAAGGCTCTTGGGGAAAGGAGCACTTTACTCTGTCTGACTCATTGCTGTGCATGTGTGTATATGTGCGTGTGTGCGTGCGTGTGTGTGTCTGGTCCCGGATTCCTCATTGGCTACAGCTTGGGGAGATTTCACTCAATGAGGTATTAATACAAATTTGGTCTTTCCTGGAGGATGAGGGGAAAGAGTGAGCATATTTACATGTCAGGCATGACCTGGCCTTGGGGGCCGGATGGGTGTGGGAAATGGAGGGAGGGGTGGATGCCCCATGGGAACAGGGGCCAGAGTCTGTGCCCCAGAAGCCCTGGGCTCATGGCCACCGAGGCAGTGTCCCTGCTCGCCTCTGCGGCTCACGGTGTCTGCAGGAGAACCACCCACCTCTCTGTTTTCCCCAGGAGAGAGGGGCCGTGGAAGGGCTTGGGGCCGAAGTTTTAGTTCCCCCCACCTCCCTGCAGAATGGCTGAGGGCTGGTCTGGGTCTCACGGACAGCGCCACACTGGCCGCGCCCTTGGCCTGCGGTGCCTGGGGTGGAAGGCAGTCCCTGCCTTCTGTCTCCTCGCCCACCAGGCTCCTCCTCGCCTTTGATGGCGATTCCTGTGGCCACTGCTACCCCATCTGCCAGCTGGAATCCAGACGTGGCTGGGCTGGGAGCACTTGCTGGATCCCTGGGGTGATGGGAGCAGTAGGCTATCCTGTCTCTTATACACATCTAGATGTGTATAAGAGACAGGCAGCACCTCCGTACCAGGCGTTTTCTGAACTTGTGGTCTCATCTGATCCTAACAGCTCCAAGAGGCAGGCCGTGTAGTCACCTCCTTGCCCCGCCCCCAGTTTACAGATGGGGAAAGTGAGGCCCCAGTTTACAGATGAGGCCCAGAGGAGCTAGGCAGCTAGAGCCAGACCCAGATGGAACCAGGATCCTAATCCCGGCCTAACTGGCCTTCTCAGCCCGGTGCTCGCACAGCTTCAGGGCGGAACCTTGACGGCCGCCGCTGCAGGGAAGACCCTGGTCTTCAGGCCCCACCCGGCCGGCAGTCTACAGCAAGAAGTTTCAGCTGCCACCATGAGAGGTCATTCCAGGGCTTGACTCGAGGCAGCAGGCAGGGAGGTGACTGTGAGGGAGGCGCAAAACCGCTAAAGATCAAGGCTGTCTGTAGGAACCTAGGCTAACAAGTACCGGGGAAGGCTCCTGAAGTTCACGGAACTGCTCAAATCCTGGTCCCAGCTGACAAGTGATGTCAGCCAGGGAGTGTGAGCCCATTCCTGGGTCAGCCGGGGGCACATCAGTGTGAGTGTGCGTGTGTGTGAGTGAGTGTATGTGAGAATTCTCAGAATCACAAAGAAGGAAGGTTCAAATCCCAGCTCTAACACTTAGCATCTGTGTGTCCTTGGGCAGGTCACTGCCTGTCTCTGGACCTCTAATTCCTCATTTGAGAAATGAAGACAATACTAGTTAGTGTTCTGGGTTTCTTTGGAACTGCACCCACAAAAGGGGCTCAGATGAGCAACCTGTGGTAAACGCACATGGTGACCTCCTCATTTAAAATGAATCTCCTGCCTTCCCTGATGGTCCGGTGGTTAACACTCTTGCTTCCAATGTGGGTTTGATCCTTGATCAGGGAAATAGGATCCCACATGCCATGGAGCTCCCCACTCCAACCACACACACACAAATTTTTTTAAAAGAGCCTTTGGGTGAGTGTTGCCTTGTCTGATATCCTGGGAATTTCTTCTGTATTTTGCTGTCTGAGCCAGTTTGTCTACATTCACGTCATATTGGGAGGCACCAGGTCACTTGGAAGAAGCCAGTCAGTGGCCCCATGTCATTCCTATATCACTTCCCGAATCCCCAGGTCACCACGAGTTGGTACCATCACCTGCTTTGCAGAGCGGGGCCTGAGACCTGGGCTCTCCTGGGGACCTGCTGCAAGATGCTGGGCACCTGACTCCTTCAGCCCAGGAACTCGCTGTGTGGCCTGAGGCCTGCCCCTTGCCTTCTCTGGGCTCTGTCTCTCCCAACTGCATCCCTGAGAGGGGGCGCCACAGTCAGGGGCGTGTGAGGCTTTCCCATCCTGGCACATGCAGCCTCATCCAGCATCAGGGTCCTGGGCCCTCTGCTGGGCCAGGCAGGGACTCTCAGGGGGCGGCCTGGGGGGCATAGAAGGGGTCCCTGGGTTTGTCTGAGAGGCCAGGCCAACTTATACCAGCTGGGAGAGTTAATGCTTTAGAAGCCAGGCTCCTCCATAAAGCTGGGCCATAAGGAATTTATTAGTCATCTGGGCTGTCTGGGCCAGGGAGGGTCTGGGGGTTCACGTCGGGAGCAGCCTTCCCGTGGGGGAGGGAGGTGCGGAGTTCATCTGGATCCCATTTGCTGGCGGCCAAAGGACTCCAGCTCCAGCTTTGTTTCAGGCACAAGGGTTCCCCCGGGGGGCTTTGAGGTGGGGGTTAGCCGTGGGGCACATGCTCACTCAGGCTCCTGCTGAGCTCAGAAATCTGGATGCTTCAAAACTTATGAATCTTCTGGTGACAGGATCGCAGATAGGCCAGGGGCAGTGGGGAAGGCTTCCTGGAGGAGGGGGTCAGCTTGCTCAGTTACTCACTAAGCCCTCCCTCGGTGCCTGCATCCAACTCCAGCTCTTCCTTAGCAAGTTTTTGAATCCCTCTGAGCCTCAATTTCCTCACCTGGAAAATGGGGAGAATGTAGTACCACCCCCAGCAGGCAGATCCCAGGAGTCAAGAGAAATTTCATCTAAGAAACATAAAATAGGGCCTGGCACAGGGCAAGCAATGAAAGAGCAAGTTCTTTTTATTCGTTGAGCCAAGTCCATCGAGATGCATTTATTGGGTGCTTACTGTGGGGTCCAGGACCCAGATATAATGCAAAACCCTGAAGTTGCCGAGACGAGTAAGATTCAGCCTGTGCCCTCTAGAAGCTCAGATTGAGGTGAGTCGTTGGGGGCGGGGAAGAACCGACGTGAACCCTGGGATGGGTCCATTGCACAGTGTGGAGGCCCAGGCCCAGGGAAGGGAAGTGATTTGCTAGAAGAGGTTCTGTGTCCCCTGCACCTTCTCGGGGTCCCCTGAGGCCCCAGGGTCCCACCCTGATGTCTCTCCTGCCTCCCTTCCCCACAGGTCCCTGGCAACATGGTTTCCGCAGCGGTGCGCAGCCTCGCCGTGTCTCTGCTGCTGCTGCTGCGGGTCCTGCCCACGGCGTCCTACTCCGAGTCCCTGCAGGCCGGCTTCCTGGAGGACACGGGGGGCAGCGGGGAGGCTGAGGGCTCGTCGGCCTCCTCCCCGAGCCTCCCACCGCCCCAGACCCCAGCCCTCAGCCCCACGTCAGCGGGGCCCGAGCCCACGCCCTTGGCGGGCCCTAAGCCCCCCACCAACTTCCTGGACGGCATCGTGGATTTCTTCCGCCAGTATGTGATGCTCATCGCCGTGGTGGGCTCCCTGGTCTTCCTGCTGATGTTCATCGTCTGTGCGGCTCTCATCACCCGCCAGAAGCACAAGGCCTCTGCCTACTACCCCTCGTCCTTCCCCAAGAAGAAGTACGTAGACCAGAGCGACCGCGCGGGGGGGCCCCGGGCCTTCAGCGAGGTCCCCGACCGGGCTCCAGATGGCCGGCCCGAGGAGACCCTGGATTCCTCCCAGCAGCTCCAGGCTCACATCCTCGCCGCCACCCAGAACCTCAAGTCCCCTTCCAGGGCCGCCCCAAGCAGTGGAGACCTAGCGAGGGCACCAGAGGGCAGGTCAGAGGAAGAGGAGAAATGCCCCCAGGAGGCGGACCTGGAAGTCCAGGGGCGTGCGCTTCCAGCGGAGAAACCCGAGGTGCCTCCTCCACCAGAGGAGCCCTGCTCAGTGGAGGTGGACGCAGCTGCAGGTGCCGCGGCAGCCGCCGAAGGTCAAGGAGAGCCAGACGTGGCTCCCTCACTCGCCCAGGAAGCCGAGGGCCCAGCTGGTCCTCCCGCAAACCCCTGTGCTTGTGGCAGTATCCCCCCCAGCATCTAACTGACCCCTCTCAAACTGAGGGCCCTGACTGTTGGACCCCTAGGGTCACCTTCTTGGGCATAGAAAGGCCCTTGGTCCCTACCGGGCTCTGACCACCCCACTTCCTCGGCCACTCCCTGCTGCAGATCCCAGCGTGTCTGACCCTACTACAGTGGGCGGAGATGCTGGTGTCTGTCCCACCTCAGGAATCTCACCGACTTCCAGAACATCTGTCCCTGCAGCCCCAAGGGGCTCACCCGAAAGGCAGAGCTCCTCTGGGGGCTGGGGCTGGGAGGCGGGTGTCCCGGTCACAGACACGTCTGCTGGGAAACAGAAGTCTCAGGTCCCTTGTGACAGTGCCGACACCGCTGCTTTCCATCAAGGCAGGAAAGAGAAACGGAATAACTAGACATTGTGGAAGAGGTTAAATGAATGGGGAGACGCCCAGGCGCCTGGAGGTGCCACAGAAGATCCATCAGGAGGTTTCTGTGAGGGGCCCCTGCATGCAGCGTGGGCATTTCCCAAACTGGCTTCCCTGGAAGGAGGACTTTGAGGGCCAATGAATGAGTCGACGAAACATTGCTTCTCTGCTGTGTGCACCGCCTCTCCCCGCACCCACCCAACAGAAGTCCTCCAAGGCTCTGACAAGTCCTGCAGTAAAGGCGCCCGTGGAATTCGGTTTCGCTTAGCCTTTCCCAAACTGCTTTTGACCGTGGAGTACTTTTGTTTTTGTTTTACAGCTACAGAGTAAAATCCTGCAGAGAACACTCTGAAAGTTACTGCTCTAAATGTTCCGCGGGGTGCCCCCCCCCAGTTTCCAGATGGTCCAGGGTGAGGGGGGTGGGGTTTGGGGTCTCAGCTTCTCATCCTGCTACTTACTGCTGTGGGGATGGGGCAAATGAAGTTCACCTTTCTTGCCAGGGACTCCAAGCGACCTAGAAGCCGGCTGGGAGGTGCTGTGTGTGAGGGGACCCCATGTTAGGATGGGTCTGAAGGTATGTATGTTTCCGACACCCAGGCTGGAAGCAGGGGTCCATGGCCTCCACCCTTCACACACACACACACACACACACACACACACACACATACACACACACACACGCACGGCTGGCAGCCTGTGCCCACAGCATTCTTCAGTCTTCAACAAGGGAGCCTGAGCTTCGTCCAGGATTTGGGGAGGCCCTGTAAGGGGGTTTTTGCTTCTATCCCTCCGTCCAGGCTCCCCCACCCCTGCACAGCTGTCCAGGTGCTAGAATATAATAAACCAGCACAATAAACCTTTATTCAGGCCTGAGCATCCTGGTTTTCTGGGGGTAGGGAGAAGGAGTCTGCTGGGAGGTTGGGGGCATTTCCTCTGGGCTGTTCTGTGGGGGTGGGGCAACTTTCTGGGGGGATGGGACACATCGACCTGGCCTTGGGGGCCGGATGGGTGTGGGAAATGGAGGGAGGGGTGGATGCCCCATGGGAACAGGGGCCAGAGTCTGTGCCCCAGAAGCCCTGGGCTCATGGCCACCGAGGCAGTGTCCCTGCTCGCCTCTGCGGCTCACGGTGTCTGCAGGAGAACCACCCACCTCTCTGTTTTCCCCAGGAGAGAGGGGCCGTGGAAGGGCTTGGGGCCGAAGTTTTAGTTCCCCCCACCTCCCTGCAGAATGGCTGAGGGCTGGTCTGGGTCTCACGGACAGCGCCACACTGGCCGCGCCCTTGGCCTGCGGTGCCTGGGGTGGAAGGCAGTCCCTGCCTTCTGTCTCCTCGCCCACCAGGCTCCTCCTCGCCTTTGATGGCGATTCCTGTGGCCACTGCTACCCCATCTGCCAGCTGGAATCCAGACGTGGCTGGGCTGGGAGCACTTGCTGGATCCCTGGGGTGATGGGAGCAGTAGGCTATCCTCTCCCCCACCCCCTGCACCCCTCTCCTCCTCCGACCCCACATCCATCTGGAGGGGGCCGGGGTTTGGGTTTCAAAACACACAATGGCCACTGTCTGGCTCAGTGGGGAAGGACCCTCCCTATCTCAGCCCAGACAGGAGACTGCCCAAGGATGTAGGGAGAATTGAAATACGAATACTGAATGCCAGGATGCCGTGTAGCTAGGACCAAGTCACTCCGCCTCTCTGGGTGGGTGTGACGAGCCCTCTGCTTGTTCCTGAGCTCCTGCGGGGTTCTAGGCACAGGGGTGGGGCTAGGAAGTGCATGAAGCTTCCTCAAGTCAGGCAAAACCCAGGTAAGAGAGCAGCAGACACTGGAGACCCCCGGGGAGCAGGCAGGGCTGGGTCTCTGATCAGCAGTGGCTGGCCAGTGGCTCCCGTTACTGTCCACTGGGCCCTCCAGAGGACGTGGGGCGTGCGGTTTTAGCCACAGCCTGTTTCTCCAGGGACTGGGGAGGAGCTTAAGGAGGGGGTCTGAGCCCCAGTGCAGGAATCGACCTCTCTCTCACCTCTGAGCTTTTTCAACTACTATTCCCTCTGCCTAAGACACCCTTGCACCCTGCTGCCTTGCTTTGCTAACTCTAATTTTCTGTTTGGCCATGCAGTGCGGCATTCGGAATCTTAGTTCCCTGACCATGGATTGAACCCTGCAGTGGAATCTTGGGAACCTAATTACTGGACCACCAGAGAATTGCTGTTAACTCTCATCTTTTAGCTTCTGGCTTAGATATCCCCTCCTCTCGAGAGTCTTCCCTGACACCCTCCTCCCCGCTCCCCCCTTCCCAGGCGCTCTTCTACAGTCCTGTGGGCTCAAGGATGACAATAATCGCTTAGTTAAGGAGTATCCGGTATGTGTCAGGCACGGCTCTAAGCCGCGGACATCATCAACTCATGGCAACCAGGCACTGTTCTCATCTCCATGTCACAGCTGGGGAAACTGAGGTCCAGAGAGAGGAGGTCAGCTGCCCCGCGGTCTGATCCGGGGTCTGAGTTCTCCGCTGCGCTCCACTGCTTTTTCGATGAATGAACGAGTGAGTGAATGAAGGACTCCCTTGGGGAGGACAGAACAGCCGCACGACCTCTAAGGCTTGGAGCCCCTCCACCCTGGCCCCCGCATCTGTAATGGAGTCACCTAGGAGGGGCCTTTGATGGACTCACATCTGGCCGGCATCAGCAGGCAGTGAGCCGCGGAGGGAGACCACGGTGGGGGTGTGTGTGGCGAGTCCAAGGGAGCGGGAAACAGCATGGCTTAAGGGAGCGGGTGGGGTGAGGGGTTCCAGCGTTCCCAGGGATCCCGGCGTCTGCCAGCGCAGGAACAGGGCCCCACTGTCCCGGGCCTTGGAAAGCCCCGCAGCTGACCCCCCGGCGGGGAGTCTGCCCTGGGCCCAGCCCACGGCCGCCTTCGAGGGCCAGGGGGAGGGCGAGCAAAACCACCCTGAGACTGAACCCCAGCTGGAGTGGGGCTTCAGGTGTCGCGGGGGCGGGGGGTGCTGGGGTGCTGAAGAGCCCCTTCCCCGTGTCCCGCCCTGCTCTGATCATCTGCCAGGCTGGGCGTACTCTGGCTGGCATTTTGTTGAGAACAGGAGGGACAGAACCCACGCCTGCCGGGCTGCTCTGTGCTGTGCTCACCATCTTTACCGCTTGGGGTGCTCACCGTGGTCTGGGCTCGCCAGCGAGACCACCTGAGTCAGTGCCAGCTCCACACTTGCTTTCCTGGCTGTGTGGCCTTGGGGGAGTTGCCTCTCCTCTCTGGGCCTTGTGGATAAAGAGAAGATGAACCCACTCCAGCCTGCAGTGTTCCCCACCTGCCAGCGGGGTTACCTGGGAGCTTTGCAACTCCTTTCTATCTGGCCCCCACTCAGACCAATGAAATCAGTGTCTGAGGGTACAGCCAGGCAGTTGTTACAGCCAAGATGCGAAGTCCACCAGGAGAGGGGCCGAGGGTCTGAGCACCACTGTCTCCCCAGCACTCAACACTGCCTCTGGCACATAGCAAGCGCTCTGTGTGCGCGCATGCGTGTAAGGCAAAGGCGGGATGGTGCCCGCACATCCATAACCACGTCTAATCCTTCCTACACTTTCCACGGAGAGAGGAGCAATATCATAACCCTCCCCCCATTTTGCGGATGGGAAAACAGAGGCTCAGAGGGGCGTAGTGACTTACCTAAAGTCACACAGCAGGGCATAGCTGATCTTCGAACCCAAGTCTGTCTAGCTTCTCAGCCTGGACTCTTCAGTGCTGAGCCTCCCACCTCATTTTAGAACTTCGTCGTACAAAGGCAGAGCCCCTTTCCTGATGGTGGGGTGGGAACGGGAACGAGCATTTTGTATCCATTGCATTTCATCTTGGGTCCCCCTTCCTTGTTCTGACCTCATCCTGCCTCCTGGGGTGATGACAGTGACTGCCCACTGCGTGTCTTTGTTTTCATTCTTGGACTCTTGGAATCATCCAGTTTTTTTCCTTGCCTGGGATGATGGAACCCTCTGAGTTCCGAGGTGGCCCAGAAGTGTGTAGCAGGGTCATAGATCTTTTGTTTCCCAAATGCAGTTCTTTATGAGCACCTACTCTGTGCCATGTATTGGGGAGGAACTGTTAGCAAAACATATCTGAGGCTACATTCTAGCAGAGGAAATGAAACTTCATCAAAGAATCATCCAGATGCAACCACAATGATTAATAACGGAAATAGCTACCATTTATAAGTGGACTGTTATGCACGTGTCTGGCATTTTACCCATATTACTTTTTACAGCTTTACTGAGGTGTAATTGACACACAATAAAATGGGCATATTCAAGGGTGCAATTTGATAATTTTGACATGTGTTTAAAGCCATCACCACAATTAATATAATGGATATACCCATCACCCTTTGTAATCTCTCCTTACTGCTCCCCCACCCTAACCCCAGTCCCCAGGCAACTACTGATCTGCTTTCCGTCACTTTTATTTTCTGGAGTATTACATAAGTGGAACCATACAGTGTGTACTCTGTTTTTATGTATGGCTTGTTTCACTCAACATAAATATTTTGAGATTTATTCATGTTATTGTATCTACCAATATTTCACGCTTTTTTATTGCTGAGTAGTATTCCCTTGTGGGCGTCCCCTGTGGCGCAGTGATCAAGAATTCTCCTGCCAGTGTGGGAGATGCAAGAGACGTGGCTTTGATCCCTGGGTGGGGAAGATCCCCTGGAGTAGGAAATAGCAACGCACCAGTACTCTTGCCTGGAAAATCCCATGGATGGAGGAGCCTGGTAGGCTGCAGTCTATGGGGTCGTGAAGAGTCGGACACGACTAAGTGACTTCACTTTTACTTTTCACTTTCATGCATTGGAGAAGGAAATGGCAAGCCACTCCAGTGTTCCTGCCTGGAGAATCCCAGGGACGGCAGAGCCTGGTGGGCTGCTCTCTATGGGGTCGCACAGAGTTGGACATGACTAAAGTGACTTAGCAGCAGCAGCAGCAGCAGCCACCAGTATTCTTGCCTGGAAAGTTTCATGGACAGAGGAGCCTGGGAGGCTACACTCCAAGGGGTTGCAACAAGTTGGACACAACTGAACACACACACACACAGTATTCCCTTGTTGGGAACGAGCATTTTGTATCCATTGCATTTCATTTTGGGTCCCCCTTCCTTGTTCTGACCTCATCCTGCCTCCTGGGGTGATGACAGTGACTGCCCACTGCGTGTCTTTGTTTTCATTCTTGGACTCTTGGAATCATCCAGTTTTTTTCCTTGCCTGGGATGATGGAACCCTCTGAGTTCCGAGGTGGCCCAGAAGTGTGTAGCAGGGTCATAGATCTTTTGTTTCCCAAATGCAGTTCTTTATGAGCACCTACTCTGTGCCATGTATTGGGGAGGAACTGTTAGCAAAACATATCTGAGGCTACATTCTAGCAGAGGAAATGAAACTTCATCAAAGAATCATCCAGATGCAACCACAATGATTAATAACGGAAATAGCTACCATTTATAAGTGGACTGTTATGCACGTGTCTGGCATTTTACCCATATTACTTTTTACAGCTTTACTGAGGTGTAATTGACACACAATAAAATGGGCATATTCAAGGGTGCAATTTGATAATTTTGACATGTGTTTAAAGCCATCACCACAATTAATATAATGGATATACCCATCACCCTTTGTAATCTCTCCTTACTGCTCCCCCACCCTAACCCCAGTCCCCAGGCAACTACTGATCTGCTTTCCGTCACTTTTATTTTCTGGAGTATTACATAAGTGGAACCATACAGTGTGTACTCTGTTTTTATGTATGGCTTGTTTCACTCAACATAAATATTTTGAGATTTATTCATGTTATTGTATCTACCAATATTTCATGCTTTTTTATTGCTGAGTAGTATTCCCTTGTGGGCGTCCCCTGTGGCGCAGTGATCAAGAATTCTCCTGCCAGTGTGGGAGATGCAAGAGACGTGGCTTTGATCCCTGGGTGGGGAAGATCCCCTGGAGTAGGAAATAGCAACGCACCAGTACTCTTGCCTGGAAAATCCCATGGATGGAGGAGCCTGGTAGGCTGCAGTCTATGGGGTCGTGAAGAGTCGGACACGACTAAGTGACTTCACTTTTACTTTTCACTTTCATGCATTGGAGAAGGAAATGGCAAGCCACTCCAGTGTTCCTGCCTGGAGAATCCCAGGGACGGCAGAGCCTGGTGGGCTGCTCTCTATGGGGTCGCACAGAGTTGGACATGACTAAAGTGACTTAGCAGCAGCAGCAGCAGCAGCCACCAGTATTCTTGCCTGGAAAGTTTCATGGACAGAGGAGCCTGGGAGGCTACACTCCAAGGGGTTGCAACAAGTTGGACACAACTGAACACACACACACACAGTATTCCCTTGTATATACATATGAAAACTTACCATTTTCCTGTTGATGGATGTTCGTGTGGTTTCTGGCTTTGGCTATTACAAAAAAAGCTATGAACTACTGGATGTTATTTTCTCTCTCCCTCCCAACCTTATTAAAGAGACGATTGTTAGTGCTCCCCATTTTACAGATGAGACACATGGAGACTCTGAGAGGTCAAGTAACTTGTCCAAGGTCACACAGCCAGTAGTTAGAGCATAGAATCTTAAAAGAGTGAGAATTTTTGAGCTAAGTGACTTTAGGGAACCTCTAAGGTTGAGAAAGACTCAGACCAGGCCCTCATTGTGTACTTGGTCATTTGAGGAGCAGATGGGCTGGGTCTCGTCTAGAGCTGGGTGAGAATTTGGGCTTCTGCTGGGCGGTCTTGCACTGTATCCAGCTGCACTCTGCTTTATCCTGGCTCTTCATCTGGTTTGGGGGAAGGATCTGTCTGGAGTGGGACAAGGATTTGTCATTTTTTCAGGAGGTTTTCATTTCGGGATTCCTCCGGCTGCTCAGAAATAGCAGGAAGGATTTGGTGCTGGCTCCAGGGCCCGGGAGATTCCCCCGCAGCTGCTCCCCCTCCCCGGGCAGGTGCAGGGTTTATGGTGGCAGCTGCAAAGTATAAAATAGCTCTACTCGTAAATCCGCTCTTGCCAGGGTCCCTGATGCCAGAGGCCTCTGCAATGCTCAGCATGGTGTCCACCCCCCTCCCCCTCCACTGGGCCCCTGCAGTGACGCCAACGGTGCCTGGAAGGCTGGAGGGTCCAGGTCTAGGGTGGTCACCTGTGGCCTCTCACTTAGGGTTTGGAGGGTTGGTCTCAGCTGGAGGGCCTGGAGGGGGAAAAGACTAGGATTGCACAGGCTGGACTGGGGACAATGAAGGGAGAAAGTTGTGGTGAACGTGGAAATAAGGAACAGAGACCTAGTTAGGGTCCTCTTATGTGTGACTTGGGCATGTCAACTTGTTGAACTGTAGGTTCCTCGCTTGTAAAGCTGGGGCCCTATCTCCCAGAATGCTGTGAGGTTAATGGGTGAATGCACTTTACACTGTGCAGGGCAGGGTAGCCTGGGTTGGAATCTCAGTTCTGCCACTTGTCAGCTCTGTCACCTTGGGCGAGTCACTTCACCTCTCTGGGCCTGAGTGAGTTTCCTCGTTTGTGAAACAGAACCTCGGAGGGCTGAGGCGGGAGGTGAGTTCATTCTCGGAGAACAAATCCCCCACAAGTGCTCACTGAATGTGAGCTCTTGTTTGCTGTAAACTGTGAAGTGCCGGTCCTCAGAAAGAGAAAAGAGGGAAACTTCTGGCTCTGAATGTCTGGTTGTTCTGGGAGTCGCTTCTTTCCAGGTCTAGGCTTAGAAGCTTCAGTATCCTAAGATCAGTGATTTTGGAGGCTTGGAACTTCACATTTTAAACATCTATTCTTGAGGGGCGGGGCAGAGGGTGCTAGAAGGATTGGTGGACTCAGAGCACCACCGGCAGCCAGGAAAGTCCTCTGAACCCCGGGGAGAGGGCAACAGATGCGGCCAGAGTCAGAAAGAGGGTGCTGTGGCCATCTAGGGGTGAAAAGTCACCCCCACCCCATGTGCCCCTCTGCAGGGTTGGCGCCCAGTGGGAGCCAGGGGTCAGGTGGCAGCTGTTCCCCGTCTCCCTCTGGGGTGTGGTGTCCCCAGCCAGGGTTTGGATACTGTCTGGTGGGTACAGCTGGAGACGTGGCTGTCGATATGGGCTGGGGAGCCCAGGGACTTGGGGGGGGGCAGGTGCTGGGGCTATTTTTGGGGGGTTGGAAAGGTGAAGGGGACCCGGTGGGATTAATTGCCAGGTGGCCTGGAATATCTCTCCTTCCCTCGATGCTGTGTATCCAGTATAAAACAAACCAAATGCTTAGACTGGCCAGAAATTTCTCTAGGCACGGTGGGGGAAGGGCAGAAGGTGTCTGCA
Source organism: Madoqua kirkii (assembly GCA_006408675.1). Lineage (NCBI taxonomy): Eukaryota > Metazoa > Chordata > Mammalia > Artiodactyla > Bovidae > Madoqua > Madoqua kirkii. The sequence continues at coordinate 3,536 of SJYC01066586.1, read as the reverse complement.
TCCTGGAAAGCCTGGGGTTCAGGCCCTGCGTTCGAATCCTACCTCCAGGCTGCTCAACCCTGGGCAGTTTCTGCTCTCTCTCAGCACTTCACCTGTGAAACCACAGGTCCTGTCCTGTTGTGAGGCTTAGATGAAAACAATGCTACTTGAGCATGTGGCCCACATGGGAGACGCCAAGTGCCCCACCTGTGTCTTCCTCAGGATTTAAATCCCACCATGAGGGTGTTTCCATCACTTCTTCAGCACCCACCCTGTAGCAAGAGTGGCACTGAGGACTTTCTACACACTGGGCTCTTACAAAGCTGAGGGTGGCAGGGTATGGCCCACCTTCTACAGAGGGAGGCATGGAAGCTCAGAGAGGCTAAGTCACTCCCCCAAGGTCACACAGCCAGAAAGAGCATGAGCCGGGTCTGTCGGGATCCCATGCGTGCGTGCCAAGTTGGTTCAGTCGTGCCCGACTCTTTGAGACCCCATGGACTGTAGCCTATCAGGCTCCTCTGTCCATGGATTCTCCAGGCAAGAACACTGGTGTGGGTTGCCTTGCCTTTCTGGACCCAGGGATCGATCCCGTGTCTCATATCTCTTGCAACGGCAGGCAGGCTCTGAACCACTAGCTCCGCCTGGGAAGACACCAGGATCCGGTAAGTAGGGCTCTAACCACAGCTCCACGCTGCCTGCAAGCCTGCTCGTGAGTGAATGAGCACATGAATGCAGGATAACGGGGTTGATGGGGCCCGAGGCCAAAGTGTCCAGCTTCCATGTGACCTCCACAGCTCAGCTGGTGGCAGGGGCGTTATCGCAGTTGTTGGTACTGCATCCTTGTGGTTCTACGAGGTAGAAAGGCAGCAAAGAGCGCTTTGACCGTAACTGGCCACGGGATCAGGCGGTCAGGTATGTACCAACAGAGGATGAGATGGTTGGGTGGCATCACCGACTCGATGGACATGAGTTTGAACAAGCTCCAGGAGTTGGTGATGGACAGGGAAGCCTGGCGTGCTGCAGTCCATGAGGTCGCAAAGAGTCGGAAACAGCGGAGAGACTGAACCGATGCAAAAACTGCGCCTGTGTACATCTTGCCTGGAGGAAGGGTCTGGGTATGGGGCGGAGCTTGACATCCCTGGGCCTCCCACCACCACCTGGGGCCTGCCTCCCAGGGTTACCAAGTGTAACTGAAGTGGCCTTCTAATCCACGTGGCCCGGGAATGACCAAGCTAGTCTGCTGCTGCTGCTGCTGCTAAGTCACTTCAGTCGTGTCCGACTCTGTGCGACCCCATAGACAGCAGCCCACCAGGCTTCCCAGTCCCTGGGATTCTCCAGGCAAGAACACTGGAGTGGGTGCTCGTCTGCTGGGCTCTAATGCTTTGACCCTGCCCAGGATGCCGCATGCGGTCGGCGCCGAGTCCACTGGGTCTCTGGGGCCTAGCCCACGGGCCCTGAGCTCTCCAGAGGGGAGGCGCGAACTTAGAGGTGGGGGCCCAAAGGCAGTCACTCACCCTGGGTCTGGGGCCCTGGGGTGAAGGCCTGGCTCTGCCCCTTCCTGGTTGTGCTTCCTGAGGGAAGTCACTCACTCCTTCTGGCCCTCAGCTGCTTCTCCCACAAAGGAAAGAAGGAGGCAACCTCTACATTTCAGGCAGCTGGTGGGCCTCGCACTGTTCCTGTGTGAGGCAGCGATTGTCAGCAGCTGAGAGAAGGCTGCAGGAAGCCATTCTCCCTGAAGTAAAGAGTCGCTTGATTCTTGGATGAGAAGATCTTGGGAGAACCTGGTGTTTTTTTACCCCCTTGAATCCACTGTGGGGAGAGCAAACCCCTCCCCCCCACCTTAAGAGACCCCTGGAAGAGGTGTCCCAGTTTCTCGGACGGTCTCTCCAGCATCTGAACAAACCCTCTCAGAAGCAACTTTCCACCTAAGGGAAGTCGAACCGGCTTGGCCCAAGGGCCAGTTTCCCCCAGCAGAGCCTCCAGCACAAGCTCTGGCTGGGTGGACAGGGGCAGCCATGGGCGAGCCAGTTAGAAACTCTTCTGAATTTTTCCCCTGGCCTCTCATGAGATAAGAACAATCTTGACTTTGTCCGGATCTGATCCCCGCACTGTTTGGTTTTGAGTAGACTTCAGAAAGAGATAGAAGGAGGCTTTTGGAAGGTGGTGGGGTCACATCAACCAAGCTTGTCCATGTGTTTGCCCTTGAGATTCTTTTCCAGAAGGTGCTATGGAAATACCTCTGCATGGGCCCTGAGATGGGCCTACAAAGATGGTTGACGCTAGCGCTGATGCGAATAAATGAGAAAAGGGGAAATGACTTAAGTGCCCATCGCTGGGGGAGGGTTAGGGAGATGGCGGTCTTGTCGAGTTCAAGAGGATATTCAGAGAGAATTCGCTTCTGGGAGAAGGGTCTGGACGTAAGGACTGTCGTCAACATGTCCTAATTTGTTTTTCATGTGAATGATTTCATGTTGAAAGATCACTGTGAAGTCGAGTCCATCAGCTTCATGGAGCTAATGAGGAAAGCGCCCATGCTCAGAGAATTGTTGACGGACGTGGAAACTCCAGGGGCAAGGGACTTGCCACACCGTGGGTGAGCTGGGGAGAGGGCTCAGGTCCTGCGTCTGGCCTGGCAGCTCATCACTCCCGTGGTCTCTGGTCTGTCTTACGTGAAGGAAAGGGCAGCCCTGGCGTGGTGGATTCACGCCTGGGAGTCACTTGTTGGAAGCGTGAGCCCAGACTTCTGCCACTCGGGCTTCGGGCACCCCAGCCAGTTCAGGGTGCCTCCAGGTTAGGCATGGGGGCAGAGCAGGCCCTGGGTGAGCTCACACAGGGAGACCACAGGCGGCAGAGCTGGAGGGCTCTGTGTCACCAGGCCATCCTGCATGTGGGTGTCTTTGCAGACACCAGGTCCTACTGGAGGGGCCTTGCCAAGGCCAGGGACAGAGGCATCATGTTTTCAGCAGTGCTGCCAGACGACTTTTCCAAAATGCGTCACCAGTTTCCATCACCATCTAGGTCTAAGAGTGGTTCAGGGTCCCCACACCCTTGCCAGCAGTGTGAGTTTCCAATCAGAGAGATGAGGAGTGGTGTTTCATCGTTTTCATTTTGGCTCTCTGATTATCTGTGAGAGACGGGGGGCTTTTAACCCCATGGAGTTCCTCTCCTACAAATGACCTGTTCCTGGCCTTAGTTTCCACGTGTTGACTGATTAGGTACGCACTGATTTTCAACATTTTTTGAGCCATAGAATCCTTTGTTTGAGTAAACTCTTCCTAGGAACCCTAACATAAGTTGAATGAAAGCAAAGCTGCCTCCTGGAGGAGGGGGTGGGGTTCCCAGAGGTACCTGTTTGCCCCTCTTCCCCCTCTTCAGCAGCCCCTAGGGCTTAGAGTTTGCAAACAGTTGGTATAGTCCCACCACTCCAGCTCTAAGTGGGGAATCTGAGACCCAAAGTTGCCCAGAAAAGATCGAGGCAGGTCCCCAGGTAGGCTGACTGTCAGCGGTCATTCAAGAAGGATCTCTAGGGAAATGGTCCATCCATCAGTGACAGGCTC
>SJYC01066585.1:0-18270 GCA_006408675.1 Madoqua kirkii | reverse complement strand
GGGGGGGGGTAATGGATGGTGCTGGAGGTGGTGAGGTCAGTGTGGAGGTAGCTATGGTGGTGGACATCTTTGCTTTGTTCCTGATCCTCATGGAAGTGTTTCCCAAGTTTTCTTGTGATGTTTGCTGTAGTTTTTTGGTAAATATCTTTTCTTCAAGTTAAGGAAATTCCTTTCTATTCTTAGATTGCCAAGATTTTTGAGTTGCAGATGGACAGTGAAGTTTATCAAATGCTTTCCAGTATCTACGAAGATGATGCTGTTGAGTCATTGTGTCTGTTTTTGTAACCCCCATGGACTGTAGCCCACCAGGCTCCTCTGTCCATGGGATTTCCCAAGCAAGAATACTGGAGTGGGTTGCCATTTCCTTCTCTGGGGAATCCTCATGATCCAAGGATCGAACCTGTATCTCCTGCATTGGCAGGGGAGGTTCTTTACCACTGAGCTAGCAGGTAAGATGGTTCTTTCTTCTCACCGTGGGGAATTGTATAAAGACCTCCCTGGGAAAGTCCAAATGAACTGATTTTGTCTCAAGCATGGAAACTCGCGCCCTCTCTCTCATCCACTTTCTCTGTCCCTTCTTTCTCTTTAACTAAACACAGACACTTTTTCAGGCCCAGGGAGCTGGACAGTAGAGGAGGGCGAGGCATCAGAATAGAAATGATCTCCCTGCTGGGTCAGCGCTTTCCGCCTGCCTGACTTCTGCTGCCGTTTCCTGTACTAATCCCGGGGGGACCAGCTCCCCCCATCTGGTTCCAGACATAGCCCGAGACATTCTGAGGTTGTGTTAAAATGCTGGTGGCAGACAGACAGGGGAGGATCTTGAAGCCTGGCATTCCTCCCCAGGATGCTGGAGGAGGGGGGAGGCCGGGCGGGTGTGCGGTGGGGGAGGAATTTGCCTTGAAAAGGGGGGCAAGTTGGCTCGGGGTATGGGGAGAAGGGCTGGTTGCTAGGCAGAATCGGCAGAGATGAATCATGTCCTGGCGGGAGCTGGTTATGGGCTAAAATGAGAAGTTATCCAAGGATGTGGAATCTTGTTGTTTGAGCTGGAAGGGAGTACGGATTCATCGGGTCCAGTCCCCTCATTTTGCAGACAGAGGAACTGCAGATACAGAGAGGGAGAAAGGTTTGCCCAGAAAGTAAGGAACGGATCTCTTGCCTCGCAGCTTTTTCCAGGGATGGTGGCCAAAATAAGCCTTTGGCACCACCTCCAGTATTGTACGCAGTTACTGTTCTAGGTAACCGAGATTTCATGGTGAATCCTTCAACTCGCTTTCCCCAAGCAAGAGAAATTCAGAGTGTTACGCTGTGAGACAAATATATGGACAGTGTGATGTTGGGGTGGATGGGGGAGGCCTGTCTAGGGAGATGGCATTTGAAGTGAGCTGCAGATGCTGGAGGAGAAGCTCTGGGAAGAGGGCTGCAGGCAGTGGGGCCAGTCTGTGCAAAGGTCCTGTGGTGGGGATGAGTTTGGTGAGTTTGAGACACAGCAGGGAGGCTAGGGGGCTGAGGGAGGCATAAGGAGGACAGGCAGAGCCTTGGAGACCAGAGAGAGGTTCAATGGGAAGCTGTTGCCTGCCCTGCATCAGGGGCGTGATCCCCGTTGTGATCCCTCCTCCTGCCCCGTGTTGCCTGCTAAGGGCCTGTCCTGTGCATGAATGAGCATTTAGTAAGCCCCTACTGTGTGCTGAGCTGTCCTGGGCCCTTTGTCCATGTGGTCTCATTTCATCATGCGGCAGTCTCTCCCAGGCTGACCGTTGGAGAAGGACAGATGGGAGAGGCCCACGCTTGCTCATGGTCGCTCTCCACAGGCATCCCTGGCCCAGGCTCTGCCCCTCGCTGAGACCCTCTGCTGGGTTAGCTCAGCCAGGAAAGGACCAGCCTGCGTGAGCAGCTTGTCCTTTGGTTCATCTCCTGAAGAAAAAGAATGGGAAAGGTTGAGAGGAGACTCCAATCCCGGCGGCCACCCAGGAAGACTTGCCAGGAAGCAGGGCCGTACTGGCCCGAGCCTTTGGGGTTGGAATGGATGAGCACCCACTGGAAGGGCAGTGGTCCCCAGGGGCTCTGCTGTGGTGGGAAAGAGAGGATCTCGAGCTGGAGGGCAAATGGGACAGTGTGAGAAACTCCCAAAGGGCTCTTTGCCCCAGGATAGTAAGCCCAGCAGATGCCTGGAATTCCACCAGTGATTTACTTGGTGGTGTTATCAAGCCTTCCTTTTGGCTTCTTTTCTTGTAAGATGCAAATCTCCTTTGGAGAAAAGTGAGAAGATGATGTCGCAAACCCAATATTGTGATAAAATTTAGAGATTGTAAGTGATAGGGACCCAGATGCTGAACAACTCTGAGGGGCCATCAGAGTTTTGTTTTGTTTTGTTTTGTTTTCTCCATGGGGTCACTGGAGACTTTGTTAGGGCTACCCTGCCACCCATCTTCCCCCTCTGCTCAGTCCTGCTTCCTTAACCAGCTTTCCACAGGTGTCAATCCCAGGAACACTCCCGGATCAACACCCAGCTTGTTAACGCCACCTGAGAGTCAACTCTCTGGGGAATCTGACCTAGACTACTGAAGGTGGTGATGAGGATGGTTATAAAGTTGATGATGACAGTGATGTTGATGATGAAGGTGATAATGTTGATACAGATGATGATGACAGTTACAATGATGGCACTGATGATGGTGATAATGTTGACACTGATGATGACGATGATAATGAGGCTGTTGGTGGTGGCAATGTTGACGCTGGTGGTGATGACACTGATCATAATCATATTGATGCTGATGGTAACATTGATACTGATGATGATGGTATGATGTTGGTGATGGTGATGATGTTGGTGATGGTGATGATGTTGACACTGATGATGGTATAATGTGGTGATGGCGATAATGTTGACACTGATGATGATGGTATGATGTTGGTGATGGTGATAATGTTGACACTGATGATGACAGTGATGATGATAATGTTGGTACGGATGATGACAATGATGGTGATATTGTTGACACTGGTGATGATGGTATAATGTTGATGATGGTGATGATGTTGATACTGATGGTATAATGTTGGTGATGGTGATGTTGACACTGATAATGACAATGATGATGATAATGTTGATACTGATGATGATGGTATAATGTTGGTGATGGTGATGATGTTGACACTGATGATGACAGTGATGATGATAATGTTGGTACTGATGATGACAGTGATGATGAAGGTATTGCAGATGGTGGTGATGTTGATACTGCTGCTGCTGACAATGATAATGATGGAGTGATGTCGATGATGGTGGAAACGTTGATGCTGATGCTGGCAGTGATGATAATGGTTGATGGGCCAGTCTGCTCAGGCTGCCATAACAAGATACCACAGATGTTGTGGCTGGAACATTAGAAATTTCTTTTCTCAAAGTTCTAGAGGCTGGAAGGTCCAAGATCAGGTTTTCAATAGGGCTCAGTTTCTGTGGGAGTCTTCTGGCTATTAGATGGCTCCTTTGTCCTCACATGGCCTATCCTCTGAGCATGAGTGTACTTCTGTACCCTTATGACCTTTCTTAACCTTAATTACCTCCGAAAGACCCTATCTTCAAATATAGTCCCAGCGAGGTTAGGGCTTCAGTATATGCATTTTGGGGGAGGGGACACAGTACAGTCCATAGCAACGATCATGGTGACAATAACAATGGAGGTGACCACGATGGTGACTTTTGTCACTACTGCTAACGGTGGTGATGATGTTGCTAACGATGGTGGTGACAGTGGTGATGATAATGACAAGAATAACTGTGAAAGCATTCAGGATGATTATGGTGATGATGATGGGGATAGTGATTGACAGAGTCATTTCCTAGGTAGGTTGATAAGAAGTCTAGGGGTCCCCAAGGAGAGAGGGGTCTGGAATTCTCAAGGAGGAAAAAGGACAAACTTTTTTTCCCCTTCTACATTCCTTAGGATTATGTATCCTGCCTGAGGACAGTCTCTGGATTAAGCCTTCTGGCTAATCCTGTTATCTTAAAATGTAAGTTATGGGAGTAGGTCTGGTGAGATCTTTACAACCTCCAGACATTCTCTGGATTCATTGGAGAGTATATAACTCCATTGCTAACACTAGTAAGGGGGTACTCTTTCTACCCCCTTCTGATGTCTATGTCAGAAGCTTTCTGTATCTCCTTTATACTTTATTACACAAAAGCTCTGAGTGATCAAGCCTCGTCTCTGGCCCTGGATTGAATTCTTCTCCTCCAGAGGCCAAGAATGCTGGTGTTTTTGTGTGATTCAGCAACAACCATTCATGATGATGGGGATGATGGGGATGATAGGATGATGATGGGGATGGTGGTGATAAGGTAGATGGTAATGATGATGTTGGGGTTGATGGGATGATGATGGCAATGTGAGGATGGGGATGATGGTGATGTTGGGGATGGTGGTGATAGGGATGATGGTGATGATGAGGTTGATGGGATGATGATGGTGATGATGGGGTGATGGTGTTGATGATAGGGGTGATGATGGGGGTGATGATAATAGTGATGGGGATGATGATGGTGGTGTTGATGGGGGTGATGATGATGGCAATGGTGATGATGGCAAACACTCACTGAGTGCTTATTGCATGCCTGGTAATGTGCTTTTTTCCCCCACTTGTGATCATTCTTTTAATCCTTACAACAAATCTATCACTTAGGAGCTAGTATTCTCCTGATTTTTCAGGAAGGGAAATAAAAGTTCAGAGAAGTTAAGTACCTGCTTAAGGTCACATAGAGAGATCAAGATAGAGCTGGGATTAGAACCCAAGTCCCTAGATCCCCATCCAAGGTTATGCCCTCATATACTGTCAGGTCAGTTCAGTTCAGTTCAGTCGCTCAGTCATGTCAGACTTTGTGATCCCATGAATCACAGCACACCAGGCCTCGCTGTTCATTACCATCTCTTGGAGTTCACTCAGACTCACGTCCATCGAGTCTGTGATGCCATCCAGCCATCTCATCCTCGGTCGTCCCCTTCTCCTCCTGCCCCCAGTCCCTCCCAGCATCAGAGTTTTTTCCAGTGAGTCAACTCTTAGCATGAGGTAGCCAAAGTACTGAAGTTTCAGCTTTAGCATCATTCCTTCCAAAGAAATCCCAGGGCTGATCTCCTTCAGAATGGACTGGTTGGATCTCCTTGCAGTCCAAGGGACTCTCAAGAGTCTTTTCCAACACCACAGTTCAAAAGCATCAATTCTTTGGCTCTCAGCCTTCTTCACAGTCCAACTCTCATATCCATACTTGACTACTGGAAAAACCATAGCCTTAACTAGACGGACCTTAGTTGGCAAAGTTATGTCTCTGCTTTTGAATATACTATCTAGGTTGGTCATAACTTTTCTTCCAAGGAGTAAGCGTCTTCTAATTTCATGACTGCAGTTACCATCTGCAGTGATTTTGGAGCCCAAAAGAATAAAGTCTGACACTATTTCCACTGTTTCCCCATCTATTTCCCATGAAGTGATGGGACCAGATGCCATGATCTTCGTTTTCTGAATGTTGAGCTTTAAGCCAACTTTTTCACTCTCCTCTTTCACTTTCATCAAGAGGCTTTTGAGTTCCTCTTCACTTTTTGCCATAAGGGTGGTGTCATCTGCATATCTGAGGTTATTGATATTTCTCTTGGCAATCTTGATTCCAAGTTGTGTTTCTTCCAGTCTAGCGTTTCTCATGATGTACTCTGCATCTAAGTTAAATAAGCAGGGTGACAATATACAGCCTCATATCCTGTGGTCCTGCTCAAAGGGGCTGTGTGTGGTGGAGAGGTGTTTGGTGGAGGGGTCCAGCCTGACTTCCCCACTGGGGTTTCCTCTGCTCTGGCAGCCTGAGGCCCCAGCGGTGGGACAGGGGGATGGAGGCCCCCAGCACCTCTTTTGCCCCAGCAGCTCTGGGGCGCCAAGCGTTGTCCTTACCCAGGGGGCCTCCAGGAGTTATTCTGGGATGTGGGCTTCTCTGAGGTGAGGCCACAGGCTGGAGTGCCCAACAGGACATTTCCAAAGATAGCTGGGGCAGGGAGGGTGCCGGTGGTATTTGAGGCTGGGTCTTGGGAGTAGCTGTCCTCTGTGGCTGACCGAGTACAGTGGAGTGAGCTTGCCTGTCAAGCCATGTGTGACAGAAGTCACGTCTGTGTGTCCCCTGCACAGGGGCGGGCAGACTACAACTTGTGTAACTTTGGAGGCCGTGCTCTGAGGGCTCATCCCAAGGCAAAGATACCATAGGTTGGAAACCTGAAGTTATAGCATTTTATTTTACTTTATTAATTTTTGTTTCATGTCACTCTAGTTTTTTGCCATGGCTTGCGGGATCACAATACCCTGACCAGGGATCAAATCTGGGCCCTGGCTGTGAAAATGCCGAGTCCTAACCACTGAATCGCAAGGAATTCCTTATAGTATTTAAAAAATAGTAATAGTAGCAGTGATGGTAACAATGGTCGTAATTGTACCCGTTGCTACGAGTCATGGTGTTAATGATGTTAACAGTAATAAAAATGGCCATAAGAGAGAATAGGCCAGTCATGGTCTGAGATCTCGGGCTGGAGCCCTGCTGCGGCCACGTCCTGGCTCTGTGACCCTGGACACGTGCCTTTGCCTTTTAGTTTCTTTATCTGTAAAATGGGATGATCATAGAATTTTAGGATTTCTGTGCAGAGTGAATGAGCTCATCTATATAAAATACCCAGCAACTGTGCTGGGTGTGTCTCTGGGGCAAAGAGCCTTGCGACCGTAACGACAATGAACATTATGTGCCATGTGCTTCACATGCTTCATCTCATTTCATGGTCACGTCAACCAGACCAGGTAGGTCCCACTGTCATCCCATTTTGCAGATGAATGAATGGAGGTTTGGGATGGTTGAGGCCTCTTGTTCAGGGTCACACAGGGCTAGGCAGCATTTGAAGCCACTGTTTCTGACTCCAGGGCTCTGAGCTCACCCTGCTCTGTCCTGCTGCTGCTCCCTGGGTGGAGAAGGTCTTCTCTGGGGAGCCCTCCTTGAGGGCTTAGCTGATGTCATCTTGAGGGATGGAGGAAGCAAGCAGACAGGCCACAAATCCACCAATGAGAGAGGTTCTCACATCCATCTTCTCATTGGGGCTGGAGCTCATCCACAGGGTCCCCCTAACTGCTGAGATTCAGTGGGACCCGGAAATCTTCTGTCTCATCATGAAGATGTACACAGAGTCTGCTTTCTTCTTGTCTCATGTTCAAGGGGCCTTGATCACCTCTGACTTGCTTGGCTTTTTAAGAAGACTCCATGATACAGATAGCCAGTTTTGGCAGGGCAGGGCTTAATGGGAAGTTGTAAAAGTGCATTTCGATGTGGTCCCATGTGGTTGGAATCCAGGAATAACATCTAGGCAAGGTTGGACTACAGATGTGGTCACAGCCACAGTGGGCTGCTCTGGGGGTGGGAGGTGGGCAGAGGACCACAGCTGGAGCTCTAACCTACCACTTCCTCACTGTGCTATCTGGGGAAAGTCATTTCACCTTTCTGAGCCTCTGTTTCTCCATCTGTCCTTCGTCCAGCCACTCACACACCCCCTCCATCTACCCATCCATCCACTCACACATCCTTCCTCCCTCCATCCATTTACTAAATAAGCGTTCATGAAGCCCCTGGTAAGACAAGAGCTGGACCAGAGGCTGGCTCCCATAATTGACATTTGTTGTTTAGTTGCTAAGTTGTGTCAGTCTCTTTGCAACCCCATGGTCTGTAGCCCACCAGGCTCCTCTGTGCATGGGATTTCTACTGGAGTGGGTTGCCATTTTCTTCTCCAGGGGATCTTCCCGACCCAGGGATTGAACTTGCATCTCCTGCATCTCCCGCACTGGCAGAGGGATTCCTTACCACTAAGCCACCAATTCAGTTCAGTCGCTTAGTCATGTCTGACTCTTTGTGACCCCATGAACCACATCACACCAGGCCTCCCTTTCCATCACCAACTCCTGGAGTCTACCCAAACCTATGTCCATCCAGTCGGTGATGCCATCCAACCATCTCACCCTTTGTTGTTCCCTTCTCCTCCTGCCCCTAATCTTTCCCAGCATCAGGGTCTTTTCAGATAAGTCAGCTCTCTGCATCAGGTGGACAAAGTATTGGAGTTTCAGTTTCAACATCAGTCCTTCCAGTGAACACCCAGGACTGATCTCCTTTAGGATGGACTGGTTGGATCTCCTTGCAGTCCAAGGGACTCTCAAGAGTCTTCTCCAACACCACAGTTCAAAAGCATCAATTCTTCAGTCCTCCGCTTTCTTTATAGTCCAACTCTCACATCCATACATGACCACTGGAAAAACCATAGCGTTGACTAGATAGACCTTTGTTGGCAAAGTAATGTTTCTGCTTTTGAATATGCTATCTAGGTTGGTCATAACTTTCCTTCCAAGGAATAAGTGTCTTTTAATTTCATGGCTGAAATCACCATCTGCAGTGATTTTGGAGCCCCCCAAAATTAAGTCAGCCACTGTTTCCCTATCTATTTCCCATGAAGTGATGGGACTGGATACCATGATCTTTGTTTTCTGACTGTTGAGCTTTAAGCCAACCTTTTCACTCTTCTATTTTACTCTCAGGGAAGCCATAATTGATATTACTGTCATCAATAGAAGGCCAAATTATGAGCCATCCTACATGGAATCCTGGGTAGCTGTGAATGAGGTTGGTCTACAGGAAATGAAATGGAGAAATATGGTTAAGAGTGGTCATAACTTTCCTTCCAAGGAATAAGTGTCTTTTAATTTCATGGCTGAAATCACCATCTGCAGTGATTTTGGAGCCCCCCAAAATTAAGTCAGCCACTGTTTCCCTATCTATTTCCCATGAAGTGATGGGACTGGATACCATGATCTTTGTTTTCTGACTGTTGAGCTTTAAGCCAACCTTTTCACTCTTCTATTTTACTCTCAGGGAAGCCATAATTGATATTACTGTCATCAATAGAAGGCCAAATTATGAGCCATCCTACATGGAATCCTGGGTAGCTGTGAATGAGGTTGGTCTACAGGAAATGAAATGGAGAAATATGGTTAAGAGGAAAATGAAAAGATACAGAAGTATGTGTAGTATGCTACCATTTATGTAAAAAAAAATGGATAGGAATTTCCAAAGCATATCCGCATATTTATGTGGATATGCTGTGGAAATTTCTGGAAAGACAGCTAAGAAACAGACACCAGAGATTGCCTATGAGGAGGGAGACTGGGGAATTAGAAGGGGTGGTAAGAAAGCTTGTCTATCATTCTGCTCCTTTTCAGGCTGTTTGAATTGAGTTAATTATGTTTATTAATATTATTTTGTACATTTCTGTTTGTTTACTCTTGGCTGTGCTGGGCCGTCTCTGCTGCGCGTGGGCTTTCTCAGCCGCCGCGAGCTGGGGCTGCTCTGGAGCCGTGGTGCAGGCGTTTCTCACTGCAGTGGCTCCCCTTGGTGTGGAGCACAGGCTCTGGGGTGCCCAGGCTCAGTAGTTGTGTGGATCTTGGGCTCTAGAGCTCGGGCTTGGTTGCCCCACGTCATGTAGGATCTTCCCAGACGAGGGACTGAACAGATGTGCCCTGCTTTAGTGGGCGGATTCTTAACCACTGGATTCCCAGGGAAGTCCTGAATTTAAAAAAGAAAAGAAAGTATATTACCTATTTAAATATGAAAAAAATTGTTTAAAAAAGACTCAAGTTTCTGAGTAATGATACAGAAAGACAAGGCAAGAGCAGAGTACAAAACCAATCCGTAATATGTATGGGATCAGGGAAGGGCGGCGCTCTGGGAGCAGCGATGGCGCCTCGCTCAGCCTGGGGGAGTCGGGATCGGCTTCCCTGCGGAGGCAGTGTCTGAGATGAGGCTCCCAGGCTGAGGAGAATGTAAGGGAAGGTGCCTGGCTGGGCCCTTCCTGGTGGGGGGAGTAGCACAGGGCTGAAAGGACGGTTTGGTGGGCCCGGAGCAAAGAGATGGATGGATGTAGTAGGAAGTTTGGATTTGTTTGAAGGGCGATAGGGAGCCAGGGACAGGTTTCAAGAGGAGGGACAGGGTCAGAGTGGGGACTGGATTCCAGCAGTGAGGCTGGAGGCAGGGAGGCCCGTGGGGAGGCCAGGAGAGAGGTGATAGAGGCCCAGACTAAGGCAGATGCATGAGGTGGGAGGGGCAGAGAGGCAGTTGGAGGTGGAAAGGGACGCCTTCTCATCGGAGCGTCAGCCTCCATGGAAATAATTTCAGCAAACTGCTTGGCAAAGTGCAGAGGACTCCACGGTGGTTCTCTCTCAGAGCTACATTCTGTGAAACTCCCGGGAAGCTTTGGGAAAACGTCTGTGTCCAGGCCCTACCCATAAAGCATCAGATTTAATCAGATGTTGGGGTTAAATTGGGCTCCCGGATGACTGAGGCACGGCTGGGGCCGGCACAGTGCTTGGCGGCAAGTTGGCCAAATGAATGGATTAGGGCTTGCTCTGTCTTGGGGGTCACCTCTTGCTGATGCTCAAGGCACAGGGGAGCCTCCGGTGGTGTCCAATTCTGCAGGAAGCAAACACGGCAGGAAAATCATGGCCTCTGAGGTCGCCCAGCCCACACCCAACCTCGTGGCCTGGGAGTAGCTGACCTCCAGAGCCAGTTTGCTTGTTTGAAACAATGCCCACCCCAGAGGGCTGTCCTGAGGATGGAGGGGATTACAGATGTGAGGGCCTGGCCCGACGCAGGAGTGCACGGAGCTTCTGTCACTCACACGTTGGGATCTCCCGGGGAAGAGTTTACGTGGCGATGCGAAGATTCTTGGGATGTCAAGATCTTGGACTTGAGTTCACCCACGGGGACATGGTGCCCCCCTGTGGTTCAGACTAGCTGTGTCTGGGCCAAGGATAGTCTCTCAGGGAAGTTCAATCAATATGTTCTTCTCTTTCAGCTATATGACCACATATTTTGAGGTTTGGGCTATTGCCGTGGCTGTTTATGAACAGCTTCTGATGTGTAGAATTTAGGCTCGGCTCTCAAAGGGTGTAACTGGGACAAAAATGTCTCATTTTAAAAAAGTTGCAAAGAACAGTGGTGGGGAATTGCAGGGTGGCCACATATAATGAAGAGACAAGAGCAGCCTAGAGGGACAGTGAATTAAACAGCAGGGCGCGCCACACTGGACAACGTGACATGGCTCCACCCGGCTGCTCTAATTTGAGGTTCTGATGAAGGCCTTGCTCTGTGGCCTTCCCCACCGGCTGCGGGGAAGGGCCTTTGAAGTTCCATGCCCTTCCCCAGAACCCAGAGGAGTTTTTTTTTTTTTTTTTTTTTTTAAACAGAGGAGGTATATTTAAGAGAAGACATAGCCAGCCTATGCCTGAACATCAGGGCATCTTACTTTTGAAGTTGGAGATCTGAGTCTTAGCTGGCATCTTGAGGTTATGTTTTCACTAGACCATTGGACCTCCTGTAGTGGGGCTTTGAGCTGCTGTGCGACCGAGGGCATCTCTGCATGACCCCCACCCATGGCCTGTCTATCCTGGGGGCAGATGGGATAGGTGGACAGAGACGAGCTGCCTGTTACTTGTCCCCGAGTCAGAGGTGGATGTTTTAAAACTTTAGATCACCGTACACATACAGACTGTTCAGAACAAACTGCTGAAGTATCACAGCTGTGCAGGTGTGGACTGAAGAGGGCTCTTCCTGATGGCTTGGTTCATCGCCGCCACACAAAACCACCCAAGAGGTCCTCAGGAGTCGGGTATTGGGACAAACTTATGGCTGCTGGTGGCGGGGGAAGGATGGGGAAAGGGACAAGTAAGGAGTTTGGGATGGGCAAGTACACACTGCTATATTTAAACTGGATAACCGAGGGCCTGCTGTACAGCACAGGGAACCCTGCCCAGCGTTGTGTGGCAGCCTGGACGGGAGAGGGCCGTGGGGGAGAATGGATACGTGTATTTGCATGGCTGAGGGCCTCTGCTGTCCACCTGAGGTTATCACATTGTTAATGGGCTATACGCCATTAAATAACAAGTTAAAAAAAAAAGTAAGGTATTGGAACTGCCTGGTCAGACGGAGCAGAACCTGGGCCTAGAACGGATAAAGCTCATTCCTCAGGCCTGTTATCTGTTTTCAGTCCATAGTTTTAGGGTCGAGTCCAAGCCAGAGTTTCTCAGATTTCAGAAACCAGGGAAGTTACAAAAAGAGTCTCTTGGAGTCACTTTGAGGTGTTAGCCTGCTATTTTGTAAAGAACAATGTAGTAATGGCCATGTCCCCTCCCCCCACCCCTGCTGCAGGAGACCTCACTGACGTCGGCTTTGTGAAGACCTCCATGCGTGGTCTTTGCAGCCCAGCTTGCTTGGAGAGGAGGCTCGGTTGTCACCCCATCCAACATCTGCGATCGAACCTCGTTGGGCTGAAGGCAGTCCTGTGAAGGGAGGGAGGGGCCCCAGCCACAAGGCTTACCAGAGAGACACTGTCTTACAACATTCCTTTATTATATAGATGCAAAATCTGTTTTATGTACAATACGTGTATGTTATTTGGTCCTACCAAATAATCTTACCAAGGCATTCTACTGGTAATCTTCCCCCCAAAGATTCAGGTAGAATTAGATATTGTGCACTTCACGACTCCCCAGACCTGAAACTTTGCTATTGATTTCAGTTTTGGGGTCATACACACAGATCGAAATAGACACGCGCGAGGTTAAGGCGATGCAAGTGAGCTGCAGGAAACCCCAGGGTTCAGAACAACTAGGCTGTGTATTTTGCTTGAGTTGGACTCGCAAGGTGAGCAGCAAAGGTTGTGCGGACCTCAGAGCGCTTTTATGCAGTGCAAGGGCTCCTGGATGCCTCTGTGGCTGCGTGGTGGGGGTGCTGGCGGCCTGCGGGGTGTCTGAGGCCCCTGTCACCGGGGCTCACTTCTTCTCGGCCTCTCCTGCTTTGGGCTCTTGCTTCAGTTTGTAATCAGCCAGGGCGGCCTTGATGGCGTCTTCAGCCAGCACTGCAGGTAACGGAACAAAACACAGCCTGTAGGTTTCAACATCTTTAAGAGCTGAGACAGTGGTGCTGGGACGGGCTTGACAGTCCCCTCGCCAGGGTGCAGGGTCAGGAGCAAGCTGCCCATTTCCTGAGCCACTCCCTTGGGGCGGCTCTGGGAGAGACCAGAGGGGGCACACCTGGGATTCTCCGTTAGCTCAGCCTCTCACTGAGATAGGGTGAGGGCTGTATAGGTAAAGCGGCTGGGGCACTGGGGGAGGGGTGGGCAGGGAACGACACAACAGATGTTCTCAGCTGCTCACATGGAAGTTGGATAATGCGGTGGATGGTGGTGATGCTGGCTGGCATAACTCGGGTCGTGTCAGTCTGGGGGTGGGATGGCATTTGCCGGCTCACTCTACTGATCCCAAGTTTGGCAGCTTTTATTTTGGAGTCAGTATTAAAAGGGAGGCTTTGGGGGAAACAAGCATTGAGAAAGCTGGAGTGACGGCAGAGAGCACTGGCTAAGTCCCAGTGCCCATGAAGGCCTGCTGAAAAGGCAGGGGCTTCTCTGAAACCACGTGAAAATGTTCACAATCTATGGCCTTTATTCTCGGGGATTTGAGACTCCAGCTCAAGTGGAAAGAACTCGGGTCTCAGCAGACCTCCGTCTGGGCCCCGGCATGCACGTCTTGCCCTGTGAATCCTGCCCTGGCATGAGGCCTGGCTCTCTGCTGATTTTTAACTAATTTGGTCAGTAAACCTCCATCACTTAGTTAAGGCTACTGTGTCTCATTCCCTCCTGCCCCTAGAAGGGTGAGATTTTTAAGGCTTTAGACTGAACGAGAAAGCCAAGTAAAAGTCTTCAGCATCTGAGCTTTCTCTCAGGACAGTGAAGAGGAGGGTGCTGCACACTGGGATGAGTCATCCCATACACACAGATGCAGACCCCGAGAGTAAAGGCCTCTGGAAAGGAAGTGATAAAACGCACAGCAGATGGGATTATGGTGGAAGCCGCATTTTCTCCTTCACCGGTGCCAACTTCACCACGGTGGGGTGGCAACAGCACAGATTCGGGATCAATGTCTGGGCTTTAGACTCTGGCCCTTCCCTGAGGAGCTGTGAGGCTGGGCGGCTTGAACCTGAGCCCTCATTTCCTGCTCTGTGAGAGGGAGGTGAGGACACAACTGAAGGACATTCCGAAGGGTCATAAGTGAGGCTGCAACCAGCTCGGCATGATGCCCAACCCACAGCACCCACAGGGAGACCTTGGGGTTTGACCTTCTGGAGGCTGTGAAGACAAACTGAGCTCTAATCCTCTGAGATTATAAAGGTGGATTCCACGACCCCAAAGGCTCACCATTCACCTGTCCAAATGCACGTGGATACCATTACGGAAACCCCCCAGTACCACCCCCGCCCCAGCCCAAGCCTGTTGGCATGCTGGAGGCGACACGTACTGGAGCAGTGCAGCTTCACGGGCGGGAGGCACAGCTCCTTGGCGATGTCTGTGTTTTTGATGGTCAAGGCTTCCTCCACCTGAGAGGCAGACAGGACAGAGGGGCAGCTTTAGTGAGGCTCTGTCTGGTGGGGCCGAAGAGCAAGCATTGCTGGGCTGGGGTGAGCCCAGCCTGCAGAGACACTGTCACAGCCAGGAGCAGAGCCGGGGAGGCTCGGAGGGATCTCCTTGAGGCCAGCAGCTCCAGCCGGTTTTTGTTTTTTCTCAGCCAAATGGCATGAGGGAGTTTAGTTCCCGAGCAGGGATTGAATCTGCGTTCCCTACAGAGAAAGCACCGAGTCTTAACCACCTGACCACCAGGAAGTCCCCTCGAGCCTGTTTGCCGAAAGGCAGTGATTTCCTGCTTCGGTTGTGTGACTATGAGCTTCTCTGATGTCCATAGATTCTATGAGCTGGATGGTGGGCGGGGCCAGGGCCAGGAGCATAGACAGCTCCTGGGAGGAGACCCTGGGGCTCATCCCCGGCCTGTAGGAGGACTTTTTACCTCCAGGTGGAGTTTAAGAACGCCTGGAGTTTGTCTCAAGCCGAGGGCAGAGCAGGAGGCAGGCCTCTGTGGAACAGGGCCTGCTGCCGTAAGGAAAGCATTTTCCCAGCCTGTCCCCCAGTCTCCCAAGTCCGCTAACTCTACTGAGTTAAGCTTCAAGTTCTGTTTCTGCAAACTCAGATGGGAGGCTCTCAAGGTCAGAGAAAGGCCCTCTTCCCCTGAGGATCGTTCTGGACAGATCGGCCGGCACAAGCTAGGTCTTTGCTTCCTGGCCCTGAGGAGCCTGCCGGCCAGGAGGCCCTCAATCACTGGAGGCTGGTGGCACGTGGCCTGGCAGGCAGCCTGGTGGCCTGGCTGCAGAGCTGCCCGGCACAGCCTCCATGACTCAGCTAACTCTGGCTGCTGGGGCTGCAAGGACAAGCACCTACAGTCTGGCTTTTCTGAGAGGTTTTCATGAGGACGGGACTTTTGAAAGGACAGTCAGTTATCTCATGAATCCTTGTAAGCCACCCGCAATCCTTCCTGAAACCAGATGGGAAGAAATAAACAAAACAAACCATGGTATACCCACCCCCGAGCAGACTGAAGACTTCTAAGAGATGAAAATATCCGTGTCCTTGGAGAAAGCCAAAGATTTCTCTCCACTTCTCTTGTGTTCTAGGGGTAGGTGGGGACCTTTTTTTGATTTAGTTAAAACACCACCAAAACCCCCAAACAAATAAAAATGGTCCACAACAACAGAAAACCCCAAACTAAAAAAACACTTAAGATTGTCCATAATTCCCAATGTGGAGAAGAATTTGATAAAAATGTGGGTAAGCAAAATTAAAAAGAAAATCCTTGGAATATTTAGAAAAATTATAGTGTGTGTTTGTTTAAAATCTTCCCTTAACCAAGAGGCAGGTGTCTGGGGATATGACTTAATTCTAGTTTTCAAGAGCCTTACCGTCTTCCCCTTGACCCATTCGGTGGCTAATGAGCTGGAGGCAATGGCAGAGCCACAGCCAAATGTTTTAAACCTGGCGTCCACGATCCTCCCCTTTTCATCCACTTGAATCTAGAAAAGAGGCAGGAGTTAGCAGGGTTCTGGCGCTGCCTGCAGAGCCCGGCACTCAGGGAGGCCCACAGGGCACTTCCTAAGGTTTTGCTCCTGCTTTCCATACTTAAAATTTGGGCGTTGATTATTGAGGCCCCTCTGTTTCAAAGAGTTTAGCAATGAAAAGTTGCAAGCAGGAACGACTATACAGAGTCATACGGGCCTTGCTGGCAAAGATCAGCCAAAAAGTGTGCCTCCTGCCCAGTCTCCTCCCACTCTCAAGCCTGACTTCTGGCTTCCCAGCTGCTGGGTCAGTGTGCACCTTTAAGCACTGCCTGAGCTGGCAGTGAAGGTCGCCGGCTGGTGCTTTCCCCTGTGACGTCAAACTGCATGCAGTGTGCTCCCCCGCCTTGCTTCTGTTTTCCAAGATAGGCATGAAGCCGCCTGGCCAGCTTCCCGCCACAGTGACAAAGGAGATGTGGAGAAGGCCACGGTTTACCAGAGTGCCGGTGCGTCCACGTGGGGGCAGGCAGAGCTTGACTCATTGCATTTCCTGACCCTCTGGGGATTGCTAACTGATACAGTGAGTATGAACATGAGATCTGTTTATCCTGTCAGATGGAGTCAGCACAGTTTACCAGGAGGACGAGGATTCAGCCCCTGCTGGAATCATTTGTAACACTGACTTCTCCCACCTCACAGGAATCAAGATGGGGACCAGAGGCCATGCTGGACATGTACGTGCTGTCAACTACAGAGCACTGTACAAGCAAAGGGGTCACCGTTACCGCCAGTGAAGATGGAGACCAGGGGTACCTGTAATTTCATGACATCACCACACGCTGGAGCCCCCACCAATCCAGTCCCAACATTTTTAGATGTCTTGTCAAGGGACCCCACGTTCCTCGGATTTTCATAGTGATCAACAACCTGAAATGAGAGTGAAGAGAAATCACAGTCTTTTTTGCTGTTCATCTCCCCGACTTTGATGGCAAGCTCCTTCAAGTCAGCAAGCTGGACCTGGCAGGCCATCACTAAATACCAAATTTCACTTGGGGAGGATTTAAGAGATATGGGGATCCTGGAGAAAAATCAGCAAAATCATGTCTTAATTCTGTGGGGTTCTGAACCACAATAATTACTTGACCTCTAACCACCCAAGTCACAGAGTTGCGCTCGAACAGCACTTTTGTAATTTCGGAAGAAAATCCCTTCTCAAAAGAGTGATTACTATTCAAAAACCTATACGTCTGTATGGTCCATACTTTCCAGAAGCCTCAAGCCTCCCTTGTTGCGGGAGGAACAAGGCTATGGAATACGGCCATTTGTAGGTGGTGATAAATAACAACCCTGACTGTGTTTGGGGGCCCTGAACTCCGCGGAGCCGCAGCGCGCCCTCGTGGCGGAAAGACTGCGCGCGCCAGGTCATTCCGCGTGTACATTCCGCGTGTACCGTCAACAATACACAGCCCTGGGTCCGCGGGGAGTGAGGTCTGTGCGCAAACGCGTGGAAGCCGAACAGAGTAGACATCTATTCAAACGGGCACACGCGAGGCTTTAAAAACCTTGCGGTTTGCTTCCCAGTTAGTCGTTAAGTATTCCGAACTTCCAGTCCTCTTCCCCCGACCTATCCGACCGCGGATTTTGACTTCCAAGTCCAACGATCTCTAAGATAATATCCAATCTGGACTTTCTGCCCCCGGGTTGACTTACCGCATTCTTTTACTTAACCGGTTCCCGAGTGAGACACGTCTCGTGTGGCTGCCAACTACCCAACCTGTCTCTCAAACTCACAGCATCCCACCACCCCCAACCCAAACCAAACCAAACCCAAAAACGTGACGACTGTTGGTCACACGTCCACGTCCACTCGGAGGCTCTGAGCTCCTGCAACAGTAACGCCAACCCTCAGTGGCCTCCCTGTGCCAAGCGCCCTGCCCAGGACTCCGCAGGCGGTGGGCTCGCGTACGGGGGCGCTGCCCAGACCCCGTCTGACGAGCGCAGGGCAGTGACTTGCCCAGGGTCACTCGGCCGCTGTGTGTCCGGCTAGCCTGGACAGAGCAGGACCCCGCTTCCTGGGCAGTCGAGAGGTTTAAAGGCTGGATGAGGTTTAAAGGCCGCTAGGCTAGCGGGAGCTGCCATTCTTGTTTCAGGCGCGGTTAGTTGCCCCAGCGCAGCGAGGGAAAGGCATTCGAGGCGGCCTCTTGAGAGGAAGGCCCCTCCACCCAGAGCTGGGGGCGGCCAGGGCCCTGGGCTGCAGTCGGGGTTCCAGGGCCACGCAGAGCGGG
>SJYC01066584.1:0-17824 GCA_006408675.1 Madoqua kirkii | reverse complement strand
CTCGCACTCCCGCCCGCCCCCCCGCCCGGTGCGGACCCCTGGGCCGCTCTTACCTTCTTGTGATAGAGCCGAGCGGGAGCTGAGAGCTCCCGGGCGGGCAGGCGCGGGGCCCGGAGCAACAGGACCGACGCCGCCCGCCTCAGACGGCCCGCTCCAGCCGCCGCCATCTTGAGGGCTTGCGCCTGCGCAGGTGGGGCGCGCGGCCGAGGGGAGGGGCGCGTGCGCGAGTGGGCTCCCAGCTGGGAGCGCGCACCCTCTAACGTACCGGCGACCTTGCGCCTGCGCCGTCCCGCTGCGTTCACGTGTCCCCGTATTGTTCCCGGGGCGCGGAGCCTAAAGGTTTGAAATCGTTCGAGGGCTGGTCCACCGAGCTGGCATCTGAATCTTGAGGATCCTTGAGCTGGAAATCAGGACCCAGCTTTGCGTTCACAAAGCCCCACCGCTTAATTCGGCTCAGAGGATCAACCAGTCCACCCTTCTTGGCTCTATTTTGCAGCTTGGGAATTTGAGGATCAGAACAGTTTAGTAACTTGCCCTAGGTTGCCCAGAGGGGCCCAGTTGGGATTCTGACTTGAACAGTCCTGAGTTAGAATCTCATTTCTGCTCCTAACTGGCTGTGTGCTCCTAGGTGAAACATAGTGTCTTTGTAAACCTCGATCTATTTTGTACTAATTCAAGGACAGTTCTTCATCCATTGAGCAAATCTTGTGTTGAGTATCTACTTTGTCAGGGTACTTTGGGAAAACAACCCAAGATGACACAATTAAGCTTGCTACTGAGGGAGCAAGGCAATAAATAGACCCACCAAGGCTTTTCTACCTCTAAAGTGAGAAGCTTAACTAAAGAATACTTGGCTCTGATTTTAAAAATTGTGTATGTTTATGTCTCTATTAAAAAGCAAACTGGCACAGATTAAATCACAAGATATAGCAATGAAGAGATTCTAAGTAAATGTTTATTAATGTAATTTATTGATACTGGTTTGCAGAATATGATCCTATAAAATCAAAACTCACACGTGTATTTAAGTGCTAGGTGCCAGGCATTAATAAAGAGAAGTATCTCTGGGAAATGAGTTATTCTCATGAATGGTGCAATCGATCCTTCCCTGAGGACTTAAGACTTTTCTGCGCGTTTGAGGCTCAGTTGCTGGGGAGACTGACTCACGTGCCAAGTCAGACAAGGTGGTAAGGTATTTATTCCAAGAATCATTTTTGACCTTCTCAAGATGGCGGCAAACCCTTAACTACAACCATCACGCTCACTCCGTGGCTGCCTCTATGGCTTCCACTTCCTGCCTAAGGACCCACCTGCTGTCCGACGTTGTACCGGAACGCATGGCCTGTTAGTGAGCTTTTTTTTCGAACAAGAGCTACTGAAAGTATATAAAATAACATGAATCTCGTGTATTTCGAGATTTTCATGTCATCCGAGGCTCACAGTTTCTCTTCAGGTGGCAGACGAGTGGGATTTTGACCAGGCGCGCGCCGCGGGCAGCTCCTACTACTGCGGGTCTTTGGCGGCCAAGTGAGGACCCGGGAGTCTCTGGAAGTCCAAGATGGCGACGGCGGCCGCAGCATCGGCTTCTGAAGCGGAGGCTGAGCCCCAGGCCGGGCCCGAGGCCGAGGGAGAGGAGGATGAGGCTAAGGCAGCCCCGGCGAGGAGGAAGGTGTTATCGCGGGCCGTGGCCGCCGCGACGTACAAGACCATAGGGCCAGAGTGGGACCAGCAGGAGGAAGGCGTGAGTGAGAGCGATGGAGATGAGGAGTACGCCATGGCTTCCTCGGCCGAGAGCTCCCCTGGGGAGTACGAGTGGGGGTACGACGAAGAGGAGAAGAACCAGCTGGAGATAGAGCGGCTGGAGGAGCAGGTGGGCGCGGGCGCGGGCGTGGGCGGCGGCGGCGGGCTCTCCTTCGGGTTCCCAGGCCCCGGCCCCTGGTCCTCGGAGGTAATAAAAAGCGCCAAGGCTTCCAAATCGCAGTTTCCCAGCGCGTCTCCGGTCCTCGAAGCGCTTACTGCTCGCCAGGTGCTTCGCAAGCGTTATCCTATTGAACCCTCGCCAGAACCCGGGAGGGAATTGCTGTATTTCCCGTTTTGTGGGAGGACCCTGAGGCTCCCGGTGGAGGGAATTCTCTTGCTCACCATTACACTTCCTGCAAGTGGCAAGTCAGGCTTTGAACTCTGAATCAACTCCGCAACTCCCGCTCTTAGCCATACCGGTCAACTGTGTGTAGGCCTAGAAATAAGATTCTTTTCCTCCAAGAAGAGCTGTTTGCTTGTAGGAATGACGAAGATAGGGAAAATAGTGACCATGACGGTGATAATAGAAACGGAATAGCGTCTGGAGGCTAAGCCCTAGTTCTAGCTCTTCCACACCCGCGTGTGCTGGGGCCAATATTTCATCCTCCACTCTGTAAACTGGGACAAACGGTTCCCGCCCAGAGAATTGTCGTAACGGTAATCAGGGTTCGGGGCCTGGCAGTAGTAGCTATGTGCTTTCTGATCTGTAACTTTAGAAGGTACAGGTGTTGGTGTCTCCTATGTAATCTAGGATCCCAGCAGGAAATAGGTGGCACATTCAAGTTAGAGTTTGGAGTAAAGGTTCATAAAGAGACTGGGCCTCCCAAGGGGGCTCAGTGGTGAAGAATCCGCCTGCCAATGCAGGAGAGGTGGATTCGATCCTTGGGTCAGGAGGATCCTCTTGAGAAAGAAATGGCAACCCATTCCAGTATTCTTGGCTGAGAAATCCCATGGACAGAGGAGCCTGCCAGGCTACTGTCCGTGGGGTCACAAAGAGTCGGATAAGACTGGGCACAGCACAGCAATGGAGAGACTGTTGAGTCTAGGGCAGGGAAGTCAGGAGCAAAGGTTTGGTTTCCCAGGGCTAGTAGGGGCAGGCCTTTTAGGTGTCCACCTTTATCCTGTAGAGGTGATGGAGTGACTGGTTTTCTAGATAGTTTGTGGCAAAGGATCCCTGAGAGGAGTTGAGATGTTTGTTCCAGGGAGGTAGCCCCCATTTCCCATCAGGGAGTAGGGTGGGCAAGAGGTACCCTGACCTACCTCTGTGCCTCACTTCCACATGGCCTGTTGGGAAATCCTGCTGAGACCCAGAGACGCCATGGATGTGGTCCACACGGTGGGTCCCAGGACAGGGAGGGGAGAGATGGAGCTCCGTCTCATTTTACAGACGAGGACTCGGAGACTCAAAATGACTGATGAAGTGTTTTGGTCTGAGTCAGGCCTAAGGGCATTTGAACTTTTCAAGGTTGTCTGTAGACCGAATGCCACAGGGGCTATGAAATCAGTTAGTGATGTGGGGTTGGTAGCCTGGGTTTCTCAGTTAACTTGGCTGGGTGTGAGATTCCTTATACTGTTCTCTCTGGTGGTGACATTCCTGCTAAGTTGTGAAATAGCTGTATCTTCTCTCGGTGTATCTGTCTCATCTGTGACCCCGTCTGAACCAGCCAGGGGTGGGCTGGTGGTGACCGTTCCTGCCTTCTATGAATGAGCATGCCGCAGCCCATTCATTCTCTTACTCATTCGGCAGTTGCAGGCCGCCTGTGACTGTCCTGGGGGCAGTCTGTCGCTCTGGCCTTTGGCCTTTCAGTGAGCCCTTATCTTGCTTAGTCGGGGAAATAGAATCACCTGTTGAGGGGAAGGGGAGGCCCGGAAGCGGAGGGACTAAACCCTCAGTGAGGGTATTTTGCTCACTAGAGTGGAGGGCGGGTCTGGGCAGAGGCCTCCTGGCCACTGTTGGTGTGTACTTGCCAGCCCTGCCTCAGGCCACCGCACAGGATGGGGTCCGGCAGGTGATGGGGAACTGAAGAGCCTTTGGCTTTATCCTCTTCCTGGGGTCCAGAAATGGACTTTTCCAGTTTTTCCAAAACTCCCTCCCCTGTCCTTTCAATCCCAGCCTCTAGTTCCTGCTGTAACGACCCTCCTTGTGGACCATGATGGTCAGTAACTTCCAGAGAGGCCCGCGAAGCGCTCGGCCTTGTCGTGTTTGAATTCCGCTTCTCACCCCGAGTGTTTTTATGAAAGCTCGCAGTCAGCTGTGAAATCTGTCCAGATAGCAGAAGCGGAGATGTCCCACTGTGTGCGTGGTCGTGGCTGAGACTAGGAGCGGCACCTCGAGGTCCCTTTCCCTGATTGGGCCGAGTGTGGTCCCCACCAGGCGCCTGTCGCCTCTCCGTCCAGGTTGTGCTGTCAGGGCGTGAGGAAACCTGTTGCAGAGGGCTTGCATGGTGGCTAGGCCGCCTCTTTCTCTGAAGGGTCCTTTGTCCGTGGCGATGTTCTGAGACCAGACTAGATGGGAGTGTGTGCGAGTTTGTCAGCTCTGGTTGGACTCTCTGAAAGGCCTCTACGATGCATGTCCGTATGTGTAAAGTACATACTCCCAGAGTGCCTCTCCATATACAGTCTCTTCATCATTTGGGCCTAAAAATCAGAAATTCAGACCGAAAACCATCCTAGAGACATTTCTGCAGTGGGTTTGTGCTTTGCAGTCCTCACCTCCTGGTGGGGGTCACAGGAGGGCTTGCGTAGGGTTGCTCCCAGGCCTCTCCACCGCTTCGTGCTCAGAGAACACAGGAGACCCTGGGGAGCTGGAGTGATGGGCGACCTGGGGAGCCATGCCTGCGCCCTCATGAGGACAGGGCGCCTCTCACCGTCTTCTTCTTTCACTGTTGTTGCTTGTTGACACACTTGAATGTTGATTCTGAGACATCGCTGGGTCACGGGAGCCCGCTTGAGATCCAGAGGTGCACTCTAGTGCCTTCCAGGACAGGTAGGGAAACAGAACTGGTGGGCGCTAGAACACTTGTGTCCTGACCGCATTCTGACCTTTTTCAGCCCATCACGTAATCATGGGGTGGGTTCAGCCTGTCAAGTTTTCTCAGTCATGAGCAGGAGGCGGTTGCTTAAAGATTTAAAAAAAATTCTGGGTCGTGGGCTTATGTGTTATTGGTTCTTTATTATCTGTTTGCATGTAGTTTATCTGTTTGGTTGTGCCAGGTCTTAGTTGCAGCACACGGGATCCGTGGGATCTTTTGTTTTAGTTCCTGCATGTGAGGTCCAGTTCCCTGACCAGGGATTGAACCTGGGTCCCCTGCACTGGGAGCTGGGAGTCTTAGCCACTGGGCCACCAAGTCCCTATTTATGTGTAATTTGATGTATACAGAGCAGTTCACGTCTGTAAATTGTGAAGGGTGGTAAAGAGATGCACACCCTTGCTCTGCCGCTCACTCTCAGCGTGGGGGCTTCATCACTGGTGCTGCCTGTCCAGAGCTTCTCCCGTGCCCACTGCCCCGCCTCGATGCTCACTGCTGCCCCACACTCCCAGTCCTCATGGACTTCTGCTTCCTTCTCTTTTAAAATGTATAATTTTATCCACCAAGTATGCAGCCCTGAGCAGATACTTTTGTTTGTTTGTGAGCTTTTAAGCGTATCATGCAGTATGTAATCTGGGAGTGCTTTCCACTCCGAGGTGTTTCTGAGCTTCCGCCACGTGCCTTCTAGTTATCCGTTTTGACTGCTGTGTATTCAGTACACCAGGGTGTGAGTAGCACACAGCTGATCGGTGGTTCTTGCGTTTGAGTTGCCTGCAGTTTTTGCCCTGATACAGACTAGCTACAAGGAGCGTTGTTACTGATAAACTGCCACTCTGGAAGCTGTGTAAGAGTCAGCATTGTTCAAACTGGGGTCGTGGTCAGGGGTCATGGATTCGTTTCGGTGGCTACCCCAGTGCCCCTCTGTGATCTCCCTTTCTGTGTGCGGGGTTCTGTTTCTGGGCACTCTGGTGTGTTCTGTTGGTCATTTTGTCCTGTGTCTGTTGCACGGTCTAACTCATTATCTGCTGAGACAGAGCCTCTTATGTGCGCAGAAGCTAGTGTCTAGATTACTAAGAGGGTATTGTCAGATGGCAGTGTTAGTTGAATGAATTATCATTCATCTGTCATCTCTGGAGAGGGAAATATTTATTGCTGAAATGCTGTGGCAGAGGTTGGAAGAGTAGATACTAACCTAGTCTCAGTGTGTAGACTTTTAAAAAGATTGCTTACTTGGCCTTGCTGGGTCTTCATTGCCGCGAGCAGGCTCCCTCGCTGCGGGACTCCTCTCTAGTTGTGGTGCGTGGCCTTACCGCAGTGGCTTTTTGCAGATCGTGGGCTCAGCAGTTGTGGTACATGGGTTTAGCTGCCCCTCCGTGTGTGGGACCTTCCTGGACCAGGGATCAAACCTGTGTCCCCTGCATTGGCAGGCAGATTCTTAACCACTGAACCGCCAGGGAAGTCCCTAGACTTTTTTTTTTTTTTTTAATTATTTATCTGGCTGCTCTGGATCTTAGTTGAGGCTTGTGGGATCTCGTTCCCGACCAGGGATCACACCTGAGCCCCCTGCTTTGGGAGCGCAGAGTCTTTGCCGCTGGACCATCAAAAAGTCCTTGGTGTATAGACCTAATGTAACCTCATACCCTAACTCATTTGAAAGCTTTTTTAAAAAGTGAAACTTCGTTTTGAGTTAATTGTAGGTTTCCTTGCAGTTCTAAGAAGAAATATAGAAGTAATGTCTGCCCTTTATCCAGGTTCCCCCAGTGGTACACTGGAGTGCAGTTTCCCAGCCCTCCTGTTAACGTTGCCAGAGTCGTTACATGGATGGGCTCTGCCACCTCAGGCCCCTCCTGCAACCCAGATGGAGCCACAGCCTGACCTCTGACGCCCACTAAGCTGATCCCTACTCCTGTCGTTTTATTATTTCAAGAATTTTACGTAAGTGGATATATAGTTTGTAACCTTTGGGGAGGAGCTTGTTTTACTCAGCACAGCTCCCTCAAGATTCATCTGAGTCGTGTGTGTCTGTTAGTTTGTTCTTTTTATGGCTGAGTGGTTTTCCATGGCGTGGGTGTCATGGTTCCTTTACCCACTCACCCACTGAAGGGCCTCTGACTTCTTTCCAGATGTGGTTGTTAGGAGTAGAGCCGTTATGCACAGTCCTACACAGGGGTTTGTATGAACCTAGGTTTTATTGCTCTGGAAAAATGCCCAAGGGTGCCCTTGTTGGCTGCTATAGTAGTTGTATGTTGAATTTTAAAGGGAACTGTTTTTTTTTTTTAACCTCTTCTCAAGCATTTGGTGGTGCCCCCATTTTCCCTTCTGGCCATTCTTGTTTTTTTTTTTCTTTCTTTCTTTCTTTCTTTCAAAAAACGTAGTCTTGGCCATGCTGGGATCCTTGCTTTCTCTAGTTGCGGCAGGTGGGGCCACCCTCTAGCCCTGGTGTGTGGGCTCCTTGTGGTGGCCTCACTGGAGGAGCTCGGGCTGTAGGCGTGCAGGCTTCAGTGGGGGGGCAGGCGGGCCCAGTCGCCCCGTGGCACATGGGATCTTCCTGGACCAGGGCTCCCACCTGGGTCCCCTGCGTTGGCAGGTGGGTTTTTATCACTGGCCCACCAGGGAAGTCCCCTTTTGGCCTTCTGATAGGTGTGCAGCGATAGCTCATTGTCGCGTCAGTTTGTGTTCCTTATAGCTAGTGACAGTGACCACTGTTCACATGTACTCACTGGCCATCTCTGTCCTCTTTGGATATACATTTTTGGTTCATGTCTTTTGCCAGTTTTTATTTGGATTGTTTGTTTTTTAACTCAAGTTTGGAGTTATGTCCTTTAGATGTTAACTTCGTCAGATACTTGGTTCATACAGATTTTCCGCCCGGCCTATAGCTTGTCTTTGCAGCCTCCTAACAGTCTTTTGCGGGGCTTTCTAGGTGATGCAGTGATAAAGTGTCTGCCTGCCAGAGCGGGAGACACAATTCTTGCCTAGCAAACCCCATGGACAGAGGAGCCTGGCGGGCTGTACAGTCCGTGGGGCTGAAAGAGTCGGACGTGACAAGGAGCTGAGCACTCATGAGCACAGTCTTTTACAGAGCAAACAGTTGAGTGTTTATTGTGAGTGCTTGCTTTCTGTATTAATATCATGAATTTTGTTACTTCGTGATACAGTGGCATATAGTGGTTTAATTTTTGCAGACTGAACTTGCCCTCTGTGCCTGGAATGACTCCCCCTCCGTCGTGGTGTGTAATTCTTTTTCTACACTGACTTTAGTTCTGTAAGTGTTCCTCTCCACACAGCTAGCTGCAGTCTACTTATTTTGATTTGCTGTGTTTCCATTTTCATTCAGTTCTATGTATTTTAAGTTTTCTTTGTGACTTCCTCCTTCATCGATAGATTATTTAGAAGTGTGTTGCTTGGGACTTCCCGGTGGTCCAGGGGTCAAGATCCTGCCTTCCAGTGCTCGGTTTTCGAATTCAGTCCCTGGTCGGGAACTGGTATCCCATGTGCTGCAGGATGTGGCCCCTCCCCCCAAAATCTTTTTTTTTAAATTGCTTAATTTCCACGTGTTTAGAGAGATTGATTCCTACAGTAATTGATTTCCAGTTTGCTTCTCTTCTTACCAGAAAACATACTCTCTGTGATTCAGTGTTTTTAAAGTTTGTTGAGGTTTGTTTTATGGCCCAGGATATGGTCCCAGTGAATGTTCCTTGGGCACTGGAGAAGATTGTGTTACTCTGTTATTGTTGGTAGGGTGTTCTTTATATAGCAATTAGATCATGTTGGTTAATAGTGGTGTTGAGTTCTTTTATATCCTTGCTGATAATCTGACAGTTCTTTTAGTTTCTGAGTGGGGACTTTGAAGTTCTCAGTGTGATTGTGGGTGTGTCTGTTTCTTCTTTGAGCTGTATCAGTGTTTGCTTCCTTTGTTTTGAGATTCTGTTGTCCTGCACGTTTGGGATTGTTTTGTCTTCCACTTGGGTTGATCCTTGTATCATTACGTAATGTCCTATTTTATCTCTGATCATTTTCTTTGCGCTGAAGACTGTTTTATGTGATATTAGTATAGCCACCGCTGCTTCTTTTTGTTTGTTGCATGCTAAATCTTTCCCCATCCTTCTACCTTGTATAATTCTATTTGCTTATTTATTTTGGGCTGTGCTGGGTCTTTGTTGCTGTGCAGGCTTTTCTCGCCTTGTGGTGCGTGGAGGCCATTCTCCGCTTGTGGTGTGTGGGCTTCTCACTGCGGCGGTTTCTCTTGCTGTGGACACAGGCCCTAGGGCGCCTGGGTTTCAGTAACTGCGGCAGGAGCACTGAGTCGTTGTGGCTGCTCGAGGCTCAGAGGCAGGCTTGTGCAGCGTGTGGGCTCTCCCTGGATCAGGGCTCAACCTTGCGTCTGCTGAGCCACCAGGGAAGCCCCCCATCCTGTTACTTGTATTTGAAGTGAGTTTCTTGTAATCAGCATTCAGGTAGGTTGTGTTTTTATTCACTCTGCTATTCTCTGCCTTTTAATTAGCAGGTTTACACCAGGCCCTTTAAAGGTAATTACTGATCTGTAGGGCTGAAGCCTGACATTTTATTCTCTTCTGTTTGTTTCCTGTGTTTCTTGTTCTCAGGGTTCTCTCTTCTCGCCTTTGTATGGGTTACCTGAACATACTCTGAATTCCAGCTTGGTTACTCATACCAATTTTTAGAGTCTTGCTCTATATAGTTTCTTCGTACTTGCTTTGAGTATTTCAGTGGATTTGATTTACATGGTATCTGTGTTTTATCCCTGAGTAAAGTGTTGAAATATTCCTCCCAGTTAGGTCTCTCTACCATTTTTCCTTTTTAATGTCGTCGTTTCCGGTATCAGATAGTCTGAAAGGTATTTCCGTTATCGCACACAGCTTAGAAGAGTCAGGAAGAGAAGGGTCGTTGGCTGCGCTTCCCTGTAGTTCTGCTTGCTCTTCCTTCCTGATGCTCCAGGGTTTCTCTTACCATTCTCCTTCTCTTTGAAGAGGTTCCTCTAGCTGTTTAAGAGTGAAAGCCTCTCGTGACAGGTGTTTTTAGTTTCCCTTTGTTTCAGATGTCCAGTATCTTTGGAAGCAGTGATCTTAGTTTATTAACTTTTAGTTTGAAAAGTTTGAAATAAATCTTTTTGTGCCTGTCACTCAGCTGCATCTGGTACCAGTCTGTCCCCATTCTTGTTTCTCCTGGTGGGGTTTTCATTTGTTCAGTGAAAGAAAAGAGCTCTTCATACATGTCGCTGGCATGCGCTGTGGTGTGATACTGAGTTACCTTTCAGAATTCTCCCCCACTTTACAGATGGGAGAAGGGAAGCTTAGAAAAGTGAGTGACTTGCCTCAGGTCACTCTGTGTTTGTTTCATTAGGCTGTTTCCTGTGTTTCTGGGAGAACCGAGTGTGATCCGACAGGACCTGTGGCAGATTTGAAGGAGTGCTTTATTTATTTTAAAAAGTCTCTCAGAATTCCCTGACGGTCCAGTGGTTAGGACTCTGCCAGGGGCCCAGGTTCAACCCCTGACCAGAGAAGTGAGGTCACACTCGCCGAGTGGTGTGCTCAGAAGAAACAAAAGGCCTTGTGTCTTTTTCTCCATCTTCCTGAGGGAAGTGTTGCCTCGCTGCTTCTGTGGCTCTTCCAGAAAACATGTACCTTGTGCTTGTCGCAGGCGTGCGCTTCCGCGGTGGGGACAGAAGCTGAGCTGTGTTGATGAGCACATTCTAAGTTTCCACCTGTGTTCCTTTTCCTTCCAGCTGTCTATCAACGTCTATGACTACAACTGCCACGTGGACCTGATCCGGTTGCTCCGGCTGGAAGGGGAGCTGACGAAAGTGAGGATGGCGCGCCAGAAGATGAGCGAGATCTTCCCTCTGACCGAAGGTAGCGCTTCCGCAGCCGAGCCGCTTCCACAAACACAGAGAATTGAAGGGTCTTTTATCCCGTGCTGAAAGTGGGGCATGCTCCTCACAAAAAATTCAGAATAGATAAATGTAGTGGAAAGAAGAAAATCCATCCAAAGTCAGCGACTTTTAGTTTATCATCTTCTAGGGTTTTGCTACACATAGTTGGGATCATGCAATAGTGAGTCACGTTTCAAATCTTGATTTCTTTATCGTAATGTTACGATAAGATATTTCTTTGTAATTAAGATTTCCCCGTTCCCTTTCTGTTTCCCATTCTGGTATTTATGTATTTAATCTGTTCTTTCAGAAACAGATAATTGTAACTGTAGTATAGTTAAACTTTCATAAGCAGCTTTTAATTTAAATGTTTCATACCTTATTTGGTCCACAGTAGTTGGGCATTTAAGTTATTTCTACTTAAGTTGCTTATTTGAAATGTGATTACGCCAAGCATCTTTGTAGTTAAATCTTCATGAGTATATGTAATTGATCTTTTAGGGACAAGTGAGTTAATACAGATCCCAGATCCAGCTCTGTCCCCCTTTCCCTCCCACAAAGCATGACTGTGGAGTATAGAAGCTGAAATCCGATTGCCTTTCAGATGTCTTTCTAGCTGTGGGACATTAAGTACATTATATAAGCGTTCTAAGACTCAGTTTTCCCAGCACTACGATGGGGATAACAGTAGTTTCTGCTACAAGGCATTCTGTGTGCCTCGCTTAACATAAATGCTTGGATAGATGCCATTGTTATTAATGTTACTGTTGCCTGCCTCACAGGATTTTGATAGATATTGAAAGAGAAAGTGTGTAAGTACTTTGCAGAAAATAAAATGCCCCGTAGCTGGAGGGATATTATGACTTCAGTGATTTGATCTTACTTGAAAGCGTTAGCCTCCTGTGTGCTTAGTGCAGGTTGTAAGAACTGAATTTCTGTGAACTGGGCCAGGGTGTCTGAGGCAGGCGAAACCTTCGAGTGTTGCCGCCTGGGGGGCGGCCCCTGCCCTAGCCCGCCTTGGGAGCAGGGCAGGGGGATGGGAGGTGACGCGGGTCGCGGTGTCTTGCAGAGCTCTGGCTGGAGTGGCTGCACGACGAGATCAGCATGGCCATGGACGGCCTGGACCGGGAGCACGTGTACGACCTCTTTGAGAGAGCGCTGAAGGATTATATCTGTGAGTCCCCTGCGGGCCGGCCCAGGCTGTCTGGCAGGCTCCCCTCGCGTCCCTCTCGGCTGCCACGGCCACACCGTGAGGCGCTGCCCCCAGTAAAGTCCTTTGACCAGCAGTGGGAAAGACTGGAGTGCGATTATCATCACTGTCTGTGGTTTTCAGTTGAGGCTTTTGGTTTCAGGGTATGCGTGGAAGAAACAGTTGAAGGGAGGAGGTGAATAGACTGCCCCCAGCAGTTACCTCCAGGGAGAACTTAGCTGTTATATCCAGGTGACTAAAGGTTACCTTTTACAGATTGAATGGAATTTTAGAAGCTTTGGACAGGATGCTCGTTTTCCCCCTAGACTCAGTTCAGTTCAGTTCAGTCGCTCAGTCGTGTCCGACTCTCTATGACCCCATGAATCGCAGCACACCAGGCCTCCTATCCATCAGCAACTCCTGGAGTTCACTCAGACTCAGGTCCATCGAGTCAGCGATGCCATCCAGCCATCTCATACTAAAGAACTTAAAACTGGAAATTATTATGGACTTTTAGGAGTTGGCGAAGGTGACACAGAGAGGTCTTGTGTGATTTCTTGACCCGGTCTCTGCCAGTGTCTTATGCCTGCAGTATACGTGTGTTCTGTCACTTTAGTCGTGTCCCACCCTTTGCGACCCTGTGGACTGTAGCCCACCAGGCTCCTCTCTCTGTTCATGGGATTCTCCAGGCAAGAATACTAGAGTGAGTTGTTATGCCTGCCTCCAGGGGATCTTCCCAACCCAGGTATCGAACCTGCATCTCCTGAGCTGTAGGCAGATTCTTTTCCACTGAGCCACAAGGGAAGCCCCATGACTGCAGTACAAATTCAAGGAAATGGACCTAGGTCCATACAATGTTTGCATATAGTTTTGTGATATTTTATTTCACCACTGCCTCGAGCTACAGAATCATCCATCACCACGGAGATCTGCCTTGTCTTCTGGTCTTTTATAAGTCTCTAAAATATTTTCTCTGCAGACACTAAGGACTGTATCAGATAATGTTGTGGACAAAATCTTTTTTAAAAAGTATTTTTAAAAAGTCCCCATTGTTAATTAAATCTCTCTTTTCCCTAATTGTCCTTACTCCCCATGTGGGCATTTCCCTTTGTGAGAAGTGTAGGGCTCCCTGTAAACCTGACTAACCCTCACTAAGGGAGGATTCTGCCTCAAAGAGCTAGTTCATTTTGTATTTCGCACCTCGTGTGGCAGCTCTGTACTGGTGAGTGAAAACAGAGCAGCTAACAAACTTTAGCTAAGTTCTTTGAAACAGATTTATTTCATTGAAAAAGCAAGCCTCAGGAAAACATGCAGGAATTCTCATGTTAGCTTTATCTTTTTAGAATTTTTATTTTTGAAGATTAGTGTATAAGCATCAAATTATTTTCACATCTCTTTGACTTAATAGGCAAAATGTGTTTGGTAAAAAACAATGCATTTATCAAGAGTTTAATTCATTAGTTTTAAAGCTGCAGGAGTGAGCATATAGAAAGTTGATTAAAGAGGAAAAGAAACAAAGCAGCCAGGTCTCTTTGTTGTATTTTAGAGATTTAAAATTTTTGGTAACAGGATTGGTACTTTTTTTTTTTCATTTTAATCAGAAGGCTTAAAGATGAATCAAGATTTAAAAGTTGGAACAGTCTAGGCTTTGCAGTCTTTCTGAAAATTCACTCAGATTTCTAACTATTTTAATTGAAATCTGTTAAAGGTTCCTTCCATTTTAATGAATCCGTTTTATAACCAGTCATAAGATGACATATTACCACTTGGCGTGCACTGTTTACATTGTCAGGTTTCACTGATGATGCTTCATAGGAACGGCAGGTAGACTTTCCTCTCAGGCTGCAGTGTTGATACGGGTAACCTGGGATGCCTGTCAGTGACGCTGTTCTCTTTCTCCATGAATGAGCACTTTTTCAGTGGGCTCATTTCTTCTGTTTGCTTCAGAACAAAAGTTGTGACATTTGGGCATTTCCTGTCCTGAATATACTTCTTGTTTTTAGGTCCTAACATCTGGCTAGAGTATGGCCAGTACTCAGTCGGCGGGATTGGTCAGAAAGGCGGCCTCGAGAAAGTCCGCTCTGTGTTTGAGAGGGCCCTCTCGTCCGTCGGGTTGCACATGACCAAGGGGCTTGCCGTCTGGGAGGCTTACCGGGAGTTTGAAAGTGCCATCGTGGAAGCCGCCCGGGTGAGTGCCCAGCGCTGGCCACCTATCAGTCGCTTGCCAGTCTTCATTAGTGGTCTTGGAAGAACACAGTTAACAAAACGGTCTTTGCCCACCCCTTAGTGGTGGGCAGTAAAGTAAATAAAATCAAGTATCTTTGTGGAATAGTAGGAATGTCTTCCTTGACTAAAAAGCAGATTCCCTACAAGCTTTTTGTAGTGTGTAAAATATTGCTGTTTTAGTTAGGGTTCCGGGTGAATGTACAAGGATAACCAAGTCACCCCCCCCAAATTATGTATTAATATATGACATGCAAATTATGTTAGTATAATATATATAGATTATATTAGTATATACATATGTTATCTATTAATGTAATATAAAATTAATTTAATTAAAATATAAATATGTTAATTTAAATATTGAAGGGGTGACTTGGTTGTCCTTGTACACTGTACATATAGAGCATGTCGCATAGTAACTATGGGATTTGACCTCATCACGATTGTGTTTTTTAGACTAGACTATGATTTATGGGATTTTAGAGTCTGCTCCCTGGTGTCTCCCCCACTACATGTGTGACCACACTGTTGTTGGTACGCAGTGGAGCCCTGTGTTACTTAGATCATCATGATTACGAGAGCCCAGGCCCTTCTGGATGGAGTCCCTGTTGAGGAGCGTGCGGTGGTGCCAGCCCCCCCGTCCTCACTGAGGCGCCGGGCAGAGCCTCTGGCTGACACCTGTCAGTCGTCACTCCGTGTGGGCTTGGGTCCTGCGCTCCGCTCAGTGTCCCTGCAGTTTCTGCCTCTGTGCTTTGAGTCATGCTGCTCATCCGCTGGGGGGTCTGTTTCTGTCCCATTAGTTCTGGAGGGCCTGCAGACGTGTCCCCAGTGCCAGCTCCTCCAGGAGTCCTTCCTGACTTCCTCCCCGATAGCTGCAAACAGCCCTAAAATCCAGCCTGAAGCAAGCCATGAGCCTTTGATGCTTGAGAGGCCTCTGTC
Source organism: Madoqua kirkii (assembly GCA_006408675.1). NCBI lineage: Eukaryota > Metazoa > Chordata > Mammalia > Artiodactyla > Bovidae > Madoqua > Madoqua kirkii. Next base: position 2,751 of record SJYC01066584.1, on the reverse strand, counting down.
CTGTCTCATGATGGTCATTTGGGTCCATTTCTTAGGGTCCTCCCTGCTCTCCCCATCACCATCAGTTGGTAGAGATAACATTGACATTTGAGCCTAATACTTTGGCAATAATACTTCATGTATAAGGGGTCCTATGCAATTTTTTTTAGTGTGAGCTAAAAATGTGCTGAAATAATTTTTGAAGTAGGCAGAACCAAAGTTTGTCATTTACTACGGGTTTGCTTCTTTAGCCCATGGCTGGCTTCCTTTCCCCTTCTGACTGGGAACAAACCTTTGATTCACAGCTGGAGAAAGTCCACAGTCTCTTCCGGCGACAGCTGGCGATCCCACTCTACGGTAAGAGAACCTGTCAGCAGGCGGCGCTTTGGGGCATGTCCTGATTAGGCCTTTCCCAGCATCTCGTGAGGCACACGTGGCTGGCGTCTGTTTTCTTATTGGACAATGTCGCTGTTGACAAGGCCCTGGGTAAAAATGTATCTTGGATTGTTAACGCTCAGGAGAATTGTGAGGGTTGGAGGCGGGACTCCCAGTTTCCTATGTTAAGACATGGTGCGGAGGTGGGCAGAGACAGGGTCTCTGAAAGGACTAGGGAAGCTGACCCCCTGTGTTTTCTGGGGGAATAAGAGTTGTGTCATAAGCAGTTTCCCTTCACAAGAAACCTCCATTTCAGGGTGGATATTTTATGTGGGCTTACGTTATGTCTTCTCGGGAGGTGATTGGTTCATGAGCACAGTTGATTGGAGTAGCTCTGTCTGAACTTTTGGAGGCTTGGGAAAGACTTGTTTTCGTGTGAACATAATTTGGCAAGCCAGACCTCCTTTTTTTGAATGCAAGAAGCACTGGGAGGACTTTCCCAAGCGTGGGAAGGGCTCGAGGCCACCGTCTTGTATGTTCCCTGGATGCAGTTAGGCACCGCACACCTTCGGAACCTCTGAGCGACTTTACTTAAACCCAGGTGTTGCTTCTCTTTTCACTTCCTGATTTATTTGGGTTTAATTTGACAAATTACAAAGTGGCTCTTCAGTTGAGTCCTTGGGTGACAAGTAGAAAAGGCCAGAGCAGAGCTGGCTTGTACATTTCACCTCACATGCCAATGTGAGATAGTGCAGCATGGTGAGTGAGCGTGAACTTGAGCCAGAAGATTGCCTGGGTTCAGAGCCTCGCTCTGCCACTGACTGTGGCCGAGCGATGTGACCCTCTGCTTGTGTTTCCTCAACCACAACTTGGGAATCACTGTAGAGCTTCCCTTGCAAATTGTGAGGCTTGAATGAGGTAATGGATGTGAAGTATTAAAACACAGGAAGCAGTAGGTAAGTGTGGTTATAGCCTTGCTGTTAGTTTCATTTACCGATGGTTGGATTAGCTGGTAGGGCTGCCCAGGATGGTGCTTCAAGACAGAGTCTGGGGCCAATACAGGGCTCAGCAGAAGAGGTCAGGGTTCAGTCAGTAAGAGCCCATGGCCAGAGATGCGGGAGGGGCCCGGGGCACCTGTCTTAGAGTTTACTCTGTTTGAGTTGATAAAACCCAACGGCCAGACCCACAGGGCTGACTCCATCTCTCAATAGATATGGAAGCAACGTTTGCAGAGTATGAGGAATGGTCTGAAGACCCCATTCCAGAGTCAGTAATTCAGAGCTACAACAGAGCACTGCAGCAGCTGGAGAAATACAAACCCTATGAGGAAGCCCTGGTGAGTATGGCCCCTTTTGCATTAAATGTCTCTCTCCAGCTTCTCCCTAAGTCAACAGTTGCGAGTAAAACAGTATCTTTGTTTGTCACGAGATGTGTAGAGTGGGTAAATGTGTACATTCAGTTTCCATCCTGATAATAGAGTGGGTGTCCATGTGCCCACCACCCAGGTTAAGACGTAGCGCGTTGCCAGTCCCTCAGGAGTCTCCTCCATGCCCTCTCCAGCTGCTTCCTCCTCCCTTTCCCGAGAGGCAACCACTTTCCTGACTTGTGATCATCATCCCCTTGCTTTTCTTTATAGTTTTATACCCTATGAATGTATCCTTAATGTATAGTTCAGTTTTGCTTGTTTTTGAGCTTTTGTATAATGGAATCAAGCTGTATATTTGCTTTCATTCAAGATGTCTTTGAGTTTTATGTTGATGTGTAGTTACAGTCCATTTGTTTACTGTAAGGTTGTGTATGAACTATCCCGTTCATAGGTAGTTGGGTTGTATCCAGTGTTTGGCTAGGAGGAGGAGAATTGTTCTGATGATTCTCAGACGTATCTCTTGGTACACGTGAAAAAAGAGTTTCTTTAGGCACATAGGTAGCAATTGTTGAGGGACATATGTCACAGTGGAAGGAAGTGCTGGGTCCTGAGGCAGAGCTGAACTGTTTCCAGGCTGGAGTCGCTGCTTCTGCCTGCAGTGTCTTAGCGTTCTTATTGCCCTGCCAGCTGAGATGTTGACATACTTACATTTTAGCCAGTCTCGTGGATTTGAAAGTACAGTTTTAATTTGTATCTCCCTTTCATTACTAATGAAGTTGAATGTCTTTTCACACGTCAGATTTCCTTTAAAAAAAAAAAAATCTTTGAAGTAGCTGTTAAAATCTTTGACTCACTTTTCTTTCGGTTTGTCAAATTCTTCCTAATTGATATCTGGTGTCCTGGGTCTTAATGCATACTTTTGGTTACATGAGATGTGTATAAGAGACAGGTCCAATGATGATGTATGGGTGTTCAACTGGCTGTCCTCCGATTCATGTGAGTGTTAGTAGGTCTGCTACTAGAATTCAGAA